>PVJX010004119.1:0-98696 GCA_004027295.1 Dolichotis patagonum | reverse complement strand
GATAAAATTTTTTAAAACATTACAATAGAAAGCCCACATGGCAATAATTCTCCTAAAGATATTTCCCTTTCTTAAAAACAGTTACCCCATTGTTATTACCCCTTTCTGAAGCCATTCTGGAAGTCCTCTTTCATACATGATTTATAAAGTGTGATTTAACAATATAGTGAATGCTGCTTCTAAATACAACCCAACAGAAATGAAGGCTGGTAAAGACATTACATGTATCCTCATCCACTGTATTCAACTGATCTGATACCATGCAACTTCTGTCTCTTACCCAAAGTCAAAAAAAACATTAAAGGTATATATTTTGAACTGAATTTCAAGGTAGCTAGGACAGCTAACCAAAAGCAGTTAAATAAAAGGACTTACACAATTGCTTAAGAAGTTTGCAAGAATAGTGAAACAAGTGTATTTAAAGTGAAGGGGAGTATTTTCAGGGGATTATGGTAATGTTTTGTTTGGTAATGAAATTTTCATAATTTTAACACTGTATTTTTTATCATACCTCATAAATACAGAGCAAGTTTTTGATTGCCACCTCTTTCATCATTAGTAAGTTAAGCTGCTGTATTAAATTTGCTGATGCAATTAATAGTGTTCTGATTGTCAAAGTCCACATTGAATCCGTGTCTTGGTTTGGGAAGGAACAAGTGGTAGTGGTTTACTGGTGGATGTGACCTCATCTCAACATACTTGAACCAAGAAGATGCTGTCTGCTTTTACTAAACTCTGAAAGAGACTTGTGACAAGCATGTTCCAGATTTCTACCCCAAGTTCAAAAGGTATTGATAGGTAAAGGTATTGAACTTTTTAAGACTACAAATGATAACATATTCTTTTTGTGGCACTGTTTTGCAAATATTACGCATACTGTACAACTATTACATCACTAAACACCTTTTTCAGCTTATGAAGATTGAACCATTTTGTTACTTGCTCTTGAAAAGATATATATTACCAGTTTAAGTGATTTAAATAAACCTTTTGGTTAGACATATTTGGATGTCTGTCATACATATTATGTAGTGGCACCTCCTTTTCTCTATCCCAAGTGACTTAGAATGGTAGAATGTAAGCTGCAAGATAAGATGATCGATCTCTGAGAAGCAGAGATTTTTTAATCTTAGGGTAGCATGTTAAATTCTAGTCTCATATGAAAATTATTTTCTCCACACTGATTAGGGAATGTGCAAGGGCACAGGAAGGGTGGGAGAACCCTTAGGAGGTCATTGAGAAAGGAGAATAATGGAACTGTAATGATAAAGTAAGAAAAAATTATAGTAATTCTGTGAAGAGATCCAGGATATTTAATGAATATCACATGGAGTCTCAGCATAAATTGTTTGGAAGGAGAGTAAAGAACTCAATTCTGGTTAGAGGTAATTGGAATTCTTTAAAAAAGGAGAGTGGGAAGAGCATTTTTTGTTTTTGCCTTTTTTTAAAGTGAGTAATTGTGGAATGTTGATGTAATCTATATAAGAACATGAAATTCACCCTTAAAATTCTCAAAAACAGATAAAACATTTGAATATTCTCTTCTGGATTTAACATTAACTTTGGAAAGTGTAACCTGTGGAAACATGCATATAAGATGCTGTGTCTCACAGTACATTATTTTTTTAGGAAGAAGAAGAAAATCACTTTTGTTTCTTATATTTGTTACTGATATGACATTAAGAGTTTTAGTTAATGAAATATTTACTGAATGGTTCACTTAAAGGTATAAATTTAGAATAAATATTTAATAAATATCTTAGTTTTGTGCTCTTGTAAAACAAGCCTTGAAATAAAATGATTTGACTTAAAGCTGATTTTACAACTTTGTTCAGGATTTACTTTTTAACTTTAATGTAATACAAGTACATATTAATAAACAAAATACTAAAATCAGTCTTCTACAAAAAGAAGAAACGAAATTTCATAATGAAATAATTTGAGGATAGTAACACCTAATACATTGTATATCATAGTCTTAAAAGAATGGCCAAATATTACTTGGAGTACAACAGTAGATGGGAAAAAACTTTTACAAAGAAAAAACAAATAGATAATAACTTAAAATTTAGAAGTCTAATGATATAACATGCTTATAAAAGAAAACTGACTGGTCATGATTGAGGTGGGTGATACCAATGTGCCAGTCAGTTCAAGGTTTTAATTCCTTTTTCTTCCTTTTGAGTATAAGCTGTTGAGGCAATATTTAAAATGATCTTTTAAAATAGGTATTGTTTGTTTGCACAAGTGTTTCTATTCAGAAATTCTTACTACACAGAGGTCATCAAAAGAACTATGTTCAAATGGTTAACTATTCTGTATATTTACCATTTCCTGAAAAGTTTCATAAGGAGTCTATTTTGGTAAAGATACAGGACAAAAGCTCAAGAACTGATTGATTGCTCCATACACCGGCTCACATGGGCAAGCTTTAATATGCTTCAATATTTATTCTCAGACTGTTCTCTTTCACCATTATTTCCCTCTGTCGTGCATGCTATAGATCATCAAATTATACTGCTGAGAGGTACCTTGGAGTTATTCACAGTATCTTCCTTTGGTAAATAGAGACCTGACTCAAGAGAGCTTACATTTTCACCCCAGTGGGTGTCATTCTTTGAAATCTCAGATCCTCTATCCCTTGTAAAAGCACCAGCATGTCTGCAGAGCAGCAGTATGGTTTGATTCAAGAAATGTGGTATTTTTTTTTTTTGGTACCAGGGATCGAATTTACAACCTTGCACTTGTCATTCAGGCACTTAGGCCACTGAGCTAAATCCCTGGCCCCAAGAAGAAATGTAGTATTAATGCTGAACTTCATTAATGAATTCACTAAAGTTCTTAGAGTTCCATATACTTTAGGTAGATTGTGTTAAATTATTGGTTGCTTTTCAGATGAGAGTGTAGGCATTTTCTACATTGGTGACAACCATAGAAAATCTGTCTAAAGTAATAATTTCATTTTTAAACTAGGACAAAAAGTATAGTTACTATACTTGTCATAGTTGAGGAGAGCACTTTCAACTGAAAGGCCACATTGATTTTCATGTCTCTCCCTGATCCCTGATTTAACCCTGCTTCCATTTGCAGGTATGATGACTACTTTTTTATAACCCATAGTGAAGAGCAGAGGGGCATCAGTGGCATCTATTTTTGTGACCCTGACCCCCGTTCCTAGGAGAAGTTATTGCACTTTGTGTAGAGCTGTGCCAAGTCTGTGGTTCCTTCTTATATTCCCCTTGTAAAAAAGCACTGTGAGGACTTATTGACACCCCAGAAGAAGATGTGGCAGTTGCTTACAAAAAGATGGTGAACGACAGGAGAATAAACCGTCTCTATGCATAACTGGACAAGTAAACAGCTGTACTAAAAGTGGGTGTTGTGCTGTTTGGCAGAAGTGTTATAGTGAGCATGTTAATGTGCAGCCTAATATTGTTTCATCACTAGGTGATTATTAAAAATGAACTTTAAAGCATCACAGAAAGTACTACTAAAAATAAAGTATCTTTAATTCCTCTGTATATTACAAACTCTTAGTATATAACTGTATCAAATTCTAGGTAAATTTAATGCAGCTAAATCTTTCAGTCTTTGCAGTGCCAAGAGGTGGGCATCACTTAATGTTTTTGGTGATTTATAAATTTGGAATCATTCTCTTTTATTTATCTTAAAGCTTTCCTCAAATTTATTTTTATAGAAATTATTTATACATTATGATAACTTATTTAACTTTTTTTTTACTTTGGGAAAACAGCAGGAAAAAACATAGGCATTAGTTAAGTTGCAAAGATAAGTTAAAGCATAATTTATAGGCATATCAGAGAGAATACATGTATCAGAAACATTCAGAAAAAGAATCAGACATGTAGATAAAGCCTTGTGAGAGAGAGTCAGGGAGGCTGCTATAGAGTTGCTGCAAAAAAAGGGGGGCATTATTGAATTAAAAAAAGGAGAGAAATGGGGATCCTACAGAAATTCATTTTGGGAGTGCCTTACAGTGACTTCTGATTCACCATTAAAAATTTGAAAATCAGCTATTCCTTATACATAATATTCAGCAAGGTAATTTGGGTAAAAAGGTAATGAGATAAAATTCTTGCTGGGCATGGTGGTGCATGCCTGTAATCCTAGCACTCGGGAGTCTGAGATAAGAGGATTGGCACAAGTTTGAGGCCAACCTGGGCTACAAAGTGAGTTCAAGGCCAACCTCAACTGCATAGGGAAACCCTGTCCCAAAAAGATTAAACAAATTATTACAGATAAAATTCCTTTCCCTGGTCTTAGGAAAAAAATTAAGGAGATATACTTAGTAGTATTTGTGAATTCTGGATGAAATTCTCTACTCAAACTCTGAAGTGCTCTGCTCTGTGTTCATTCAGTTTATTTATGGGAACATGTAATCTTTTTGTTTCATACCTGCTGTATGTCGGGGCAGAATCTATCCTACTGTTTGGTGAGTAGAATGCCATTTTATTCATGCTTTTTAGATAGATAAATTTCAGGGGACTCTAGGCTGGTGTTTTATGCCAGATCCAGATGACAGGGGAAAGGGAAAAGGCCCATTTTAAGTATCTGTTATAGATTAGGAAAGGTTTTACTCCACAGTCCCTTTGTGTTATCTGTCAGCTTCATTTCAGATATGTAGAATATAATTTGCTGAATGTAATTTAAATATATAGTTTGGCCTCTTCACTCCAGGATGCAGGATTGAAAGCATATCAATGTTTTTACCTCTGAATGCTAGGTAAGAAGAAAACTCATCATAGTATTTATCTGTCTACCCCAATTTCCTAACCCTCAAGAAGCAAAAAAAGTTAACATTGATACTGTCTTACCTAAGACTCCATTGCTTTTGATTTGTCTGTTAGAAAACCATGGTTAGGGGGCTGCGGATTTAGTTCAGTGGCACAAGCGCCTGCCTGGCAAGTGTGAGGTCACAAATTCAATCCTTGGTAAAAAAACAAAAACAAAAACAAACAAAACAAAACAAAACATCATGGTCAATAATTAAGCAAATTAAACTGAATTGTTTACACAGTGACAGAATAATAATAACTTTGTGTATGGAGCAGCTGACAACATAGGAGCCAGAAGTGATAATTGAGGACAGGTTGACCAACCCTACCTCAATTTGCGAGAAATGTGTAAGAATTACACTAACATCTACCCATGAGTCATCTGAGCTGCATATTTAATGAAACCCTAGTTTATTATAAAAGCATATTTTGTTCTGAAATATTAGCATTAGCCCATTGTGGCAAATAATTACCAAGACACTTTCTGTAACAGCAAATTGTTTATTAAAAAGCCAAGTGAGTATAAGGCACGTTAGACACAGTGGAAACTGAGAGGTTCAAGATTTTTTATTCTTAGGATTTTACTTTTTAGTTAAGAGTTAGACATGTCTTTAATTATCAGTTTCTATTATTATATTTGTTTGCTTCTATTTTGGACATGCGTAGATGGGAATACCTGCATTCACCCTCTGAGAATTCCAGAGAAGCTGAAATTCTGAAGTTCTGCGCCATCCGAGGGAATGGGTACACAGATGAAGCAGAGCGACTGTGTGGGGCTCAGAGGACGTGGGTGTGTGCCCTGCTCCACTGGCCGGCACTGTTGCCACCATGTGGCACTACTTCCCTGTGCTTAGTGCTCAGCGCTGTCCTCTGGGCCCTTCTCCTTAGCAAGTGGATGCCTTTAGGGATGGAGTGAGGTGGCAGCTTGTCAGAGTCGATTGATAGAAAACTCATAAACATTTAGTATCATTTTATGTGACCAGTTTATGAAGTTTGACATTGACTTTCCACATATTATCATAAAGGAATAATACTGCTTTAATATATACCAGGAAGCCCCTCATTATATTTTTGTTTCACGTATTTCTTAAAGTTTTAATTTTTTCTGCAGACATCTGACATGGAATATATTTTAGCTTAACTTGTTCATGAAATTGAGACTTTTTGGTAATATTAGAATTTAAGTTCAGGGTTAATATTTTATTTTGATATTACTGAAATGTCTGGTATTATGTCTCTTTAGAGACCCTTAATTTGTAAAATAATCATTTTTGAAGTTATGCATACAGCATTTAGCACCACTTGAAAATTTCTTTTCTCTGTATGTATTATAGTTCAGTTATTAATATAGTTTTTAACTCAAAATGACATTATTGTTTCATAAATTGTAATTTTGGTTTCTGTGCCATCACAGTCTGTTCATGTTGAGTTTGCTTTTGAGTGCAAAAGCTTATATCTCTGGATTCTGACACTTCAGAGTTTTCTATTCTTTTCAACCAAGAACTGTCCTAGGATTTGAATTTAGGACATGTTTTTCATTTGGAAATTGAACTAGTGTGGATAATGTAAATAGTGTGACATGCAGGAATTTTATACATATATTTCTTTGTAAAGCAGACTTGTTGAAATTATTCTGCTTTCAAACTACTGGATCTCTAACTTTCATAATTACTTTTAAAAGAAAACAGAAATTTTAGTGTATGACTTAATTCACATAACACTAGTAATATGAATGTTATTTATCTCACTTAATGTATTGAGCTTGTATGGACCAGTTTCTCATATATGTAAAGTGTTATGGTAGAATATATTAGTTGTATGTGATTGTGTGTGACTGTTTTAAATACTAACAAAGTAGTTGAATTTTTCAACTATGCTATAGCAGCTCCACTAATAAGTTTTATTATAAAATAAGATTAAGAAATTTTTGTGTTCTCTATTTTGTAGGGATAGTGGATATTGAAAAATACACATATTTCTCAGTTCAGTACCATAGTTTGTCATTCTTTTACTCAAGAGAAATATAAACTTTGTACTGTCTTTAATTTTTTATTTCTAGTAGTCCAAAATTAGAAACAACCCAAATGGCTGTCAACAGGTGACTTCATAAACAATTTGTATATACATATAAATATGTACACTGGAAAAATACTCAACTATGCAAAGGAACTAAATATTGATAAATGCAACAGCTTACATGAGGAACAAAAGCACTGTGTAAAGGGATAAAAGTAAATATGTACGTATAATGCCATTTCTTGAAAGAAAAGTGAAAATTTTATTTATATGATCAATGGTTGTCACAAGCTAGAGGTGAAGAATAGCTTGTGAAAGGGAATAAAAGAATGTATTGTTAAGTGATGGAAAAGTTCTGTATTTTGATAGTTGTAGTAGTTATGAGACTGAATATATTTATACTAGCTCGATTTGACATTTAACATTACAGAATTTTATTATATTTGTATTATCGTAAAACATATTGAGCACAACAACAGGCATGCAGGAGCAAATATTTGCCTTTTCAAAAAGAAGAATTGGCTGTAAAGATGCTAGCCTATTAGGTTGTGTTTAAAGCTGCTAGAGGCTGGATACATTAGACTAAAATGAAGTTTCAGAACTTTTTTTGCTTCTATTTTCATGTTTTACAGTAACTAGGAATTTCTATTATCAGTGAGAATATATCTGAAAGAAAATAACAGTTGTACAACTATTGGAAAATAGATCTTTCCACTGTTCTTCAAATGAATTTCTCTTTCAAATTCTTTTTTATTAATGTATGTATGCAATATCTAATATTGATGGTCTTTTGGGGGAACTGGTACATGCCTATAACATATCTTGGTCATTTTCAATCCTTTTATTTCCCCCTTACTCAGACTCCTCTCCACTTTTCCAAGAAGTCTGACTTATTGTTCCCTACACTTCTTTTAAATTCTTCTTAATGTCTACCCTGTGTCTATTAGATTTGAAGGGATCTACAAATAGCCTGGAAAACTAAGTACCATTGCCTTGTACATGCATAGTAATGCTATAGGACAGTCTGGGGAAATAGGATGTAGGTGATCTGGAAAAACTATCTACTTTATATCCATCATGATGCCCTATTACCAACTTTACTTTTCTATAACAATGTACCCAAGGGCAGGTATTTTATAAAGCAAAAAGTTTATTTAGCATACCATCCAAGTTTGAGTGGGCTCATCTGTCTGGCTTCTGGTAAGGGCCTTGGCTGCCTTGCAACATGAGAGAAAAGTGGGGAGGAAAATGGTGATCTGCAAAAAGAGGCCAAGGACACTAAAGAGTCTTGTTATTATTATGGCCCCCACCAACCTGACTACTTCACAGTAGTCCCTACCTCTTAAAGGTTCTACCACCTCAGCACTACCACACTGAGGACCAAGCCTCTACCACATGAACCTTTGGAATACAAATCACAGTACATCTGTTCAGCTGGGTGTTGGAGATAAATAATTCTGCATACTAAAGAAAATGATATGTGTCTTTGGGACTTATCCTTCCATGTATGTTGTGTTGTTACAGTTCATCAAAGCAGGAAAGACCTACAGGCATTAAACTCACATATTCGTGCCTAGCCTAGGAATGTTCAGTAGCAAAGTCTACCTTGGACTGTGGGTTACAGTGAGATCGTATATTCTACAGAACAGGACTGAAGCATCATGGTTGTTTTCTGATGTAGTCTTTGAGGTCACTTCTACCACATTTCATTGGGTACAGTGAGTCCTTCAAGCCAGTCTAGATTCAAGGAGAAGAGGATTAGATCCCAACTAGCACTTCTTTGTTTAGAAAATGTTCTTAAACTCAGTCTGCCATTCAAAGTAATTCATCATTTGACTCTGACCTGTCATTTCAGCCTTATCATCTCTATTTTTTCCATGCTCTTCAACCTGATTATTTTTCTGAATATCCCTTTAAAATGTCTTTCGTGACCTGTCCTCAGGGAGCTGTTCTCTGCATACTCATTCCTGTCCATCTTTCCATGCCCAATTCAAATCTCCAAGAAATCGTTGAAAACAGTCTCTTCTATACTTTCTGCAATTTTAATATTGCTTTCTTCATAGTTTATGTTCAAACTGTCATTTAACTCACTCTTCATTTAAAGGAAAATCCATTTGTATGACAGCAAATATCTCAGTAAGATCCAGGATGCATAGAATAATGTATTTTAAGTTTTTACAAAAATAATTGCCAAAGTACCTCCAAAAACTCCCATATTCACCAAAGCTGATCCATGGGGCATGGATGAGGAGAAACTCAAAAACAAAACAACAAAATTATATAAGGTGTTTAAAAAGGAAGTAACAACAACAAATCAGATCAGATAAGGTACTGAGCAAGCTGAAACATGATATAACTAAACAGATAATGGACTTAAAAAGCAAAAGGAGGAAAAAAAAGTGCTCTAAAGGATATAACTGCATGTGTATATAAGTGTGTAGGATTGATAACCATATTACTAAGATTTTGTTGGATCATTGAACAGAACTGTTTGCAACCTCATTGTTTGAATGTTCACTTTGTATGCCTTAATTTTGTAACATGAACAAATATTTCTAAGAAGACAATATGTAAGTTATCAACTAGTGATTTCTTACTTTTTTAAAAAAATTCTATATTATTTCTATCCTTTTTTGTTTTGCTTTTTTTCTCTTTAAATAAAATTTTAAAAATTGCCTGTCTGTATTAATATATTCAACAAAGATATCCTTCAGAATCAAAAGCCAAATAAAGACCTTTCAAGATAAACTACAAAAATTCAGCTAGCATTACAGAAGATACTAAAGGAACCCTATACCAGAAGAGAAAGAGTAGACAAGCAAATGAGTAATTGGGAAGAATAAAGCATCAGAAAAACAACAAAAATACCAAAAGCAATACTTTCTGCTCCAGAAGAACACTGAATGTAAATAGACAAATTCTTCACTTGAAACACACAGATTTTGTTGGATTGAACAGCAAGATCCAAGTATATGTTACCTGCAAGAAACATACCTCACCCACAAAGACACACACAAACTGAAAATGAAAGGATGGAAAAGTATATTTCATGCAAATGGAATCTGAAGCAAGCAGAGTTAGCTATACTGATATCTGATAAAACAGTCTTCATCAAAATTACAAGAGATGACAATATTAGTACATGTTGTACCTACCAAGAAGGTATAATATTTGTAAATATATATTCACTGATGTCCGAATACCCAATTTCATAAAACAACCTTACTGATATTTTGATTTCAATTCTGAAAGTTGACATTATTAAGATACTGATTTCTTAGAAATCTATTCATGGTATGTGTTTTCCACTTCAGCCTTTATTTTTTTGTAAATTTTTTCTATGCAGATGACTTGTACTTCTTGTATTACATATTACTAATTGTTGAATCCTATTTGATTGTCTTGTAAGTGGTGTATATGTTAAGTTTTTCCTAGTTGTTTTTTTTTGTGATGGTATATAAAATTCATCTTTGTATATTGGCTGTTTGTTAAGTATAATTGCTTATACACTTTTCAATTTCAAACATTCATCTTTTAATAGAATTTCTATAAATTACCAACATATGATCTCTGAATAGTAAACTTTTAATTCTTCTTTCCTTCCTCTATGACTTTTATTTATTTTGTTACTTAATTGAACCAGCTAGAACCTCTGATAGATTGGTGAAAGTCTTGAAAGAAAGTACTTGTTCATTCTTGATACTGAAGGAAAAATTTAATGATTTTTAATTGTGATTTTCTTACTTTTCTCATTGTAGAGACAAAATGCCAGACGCTCAAAGTTAAAGGAGGAAGGGTTGATTGTGGCTCACAATTTGTAGAGATTTCAGTTCCTAGTTGACTGACTCCAAGGCAGGGTGGCATGGAAGAGGGACATCATGGAGTAAAAACAGTGCAGGCAGAAGACAGCAAAGCTGCAAATTAGCAAAGCAGTAACAGCAGAAGCAGCCTGCTTCTCCTTTTTATATCTTCCAGGCTACCCACTGTTTTGGTGGTCCCAGTCATACTCAGGGTAGGCCTTCCCATTATTTACAGTCTGAACTGTGCCAAATCAATCAGCAGACTAATTCAGTAACACACAATCCTCATTGCATATCATGCACTGAATCCCATTATCACACACCCTAGATCTAACCACCTCTGAAAAGCCCCACCTATGACTGCATGCGGGGTTCTAAACACAAGGAATAAAATGATGTATGCTTTTTTTTTTTGTCTTTTTGTGGCAGGGTCTTGTCATACAGTTCAGACTGGCCTTGAGCTCACTTTATAGCACAGGCTGGTCTTGAACGCACAATGATCTTCCTGCCTCAGCCCCCCAAGTTCTGGGACTACAGGCATGCACCACTATGCCCAGCTACTGATGTATGCTTTTAGATTTTTATTTAAACCACATTTTGAAGTTAGCATCCATTTGTAAGGATTTTTTGAAAGATAATTGTTGTTAAAATATAGTGTAAAAAATAATGTAAAGGATTTATCTGTATACTTTAACCAGCGGCTTCTAGTGCTAAAGTCTTGCAAAATGATCATACAAATCACAATCAAGAACTTGACACTGTATATTAAATATTATTTAGATGACTATAGTCTTGAGATGATTTGTAAATACACATATTTGTGTGTTTATTTCCATGCAATGTTATGTTGTGTCGATTCCTGTATCACTGAAAAAAAGATAAAGCAAGTTCTATTACAGTTTTGATCTTTTTGGACGAACACCTTCTCTCCCAGCGTCCCCCTTTCCCCCTTCTACTATCCTTAAACATTAGTAAACACAAATCTATTCTCCATTTATAAAACTTTGATTTAAAAAATTTTATAGAAATTTAATAATATAATATGTAACTTTAGAATTTACTTTCTTGCACAGCATAATCCTCTTGAGATCATTCCTTTTTTCATATAAAGAATTCATTATTTTTTATTACAGTTTGTTTTTTGTTATTTTGAGTTGCTGTGAGTCTTTATATATAGATTTTTATGTTAATATAAGTTTTTATTTCTTTGGGATAAATTTTCATGAATTCAATTGTTGGGCCATATGGTTTTATAAGAAACTGCCAAACTGTTTCCCTGTATATGTTTCTCATGAATGAATGTCAAAGTTAATTAAATGCTTCTTTGTTGACCTGTTTAAATTTAATAATTTTTCTCTTTTATTATGCTTTTCTGGTAAATTATAGTGATTGATCTTTGAATTTAAGGGAGCACTGCCTTCTCTTAAAAGGCAACTTTTGACACTGGGATGTGCTTTACACATACTGTTGGACTGAAAGTGTTAATAATATTTTATCTAAAAATTTTGGCTGTGTTGATTACAACAATTATCTTGAAATCTTTTTTTCTCTACTGTGTTCTAAGGTTTTGGTATCAGAGTTAGGCTATTTCATGAATGTATTGGGATGTATTTTCCCTTTTTATACTATGTGTAAACATTTTGAATGAGTTTGTGTGAAATTGATGTTTTTTAAAAAGTACTTGGTAACTTTTCCATTAAAAAAGTTATGTGTGTAGTCCTAATACCAAAACATAGAAGTAATTGTAAAATATCCAACAGAAGAATAGATAAATAAAATGTAGTATATTGATACAGTAGAATATTATTTAACAATAAAATGCTGAAGTTTAATGCATGCTATTTAAGAATGTTCTGTTGAGTAAAATAAGCCAATAATAAAAGATCACATCCTATATAATTTATTTATATTAAAAGGTTAAAATAGTCAGTGTAAAAAACAGAAGATATATTGGTGGCTGCTTACATGTAAGGGAGTTGGGAAACATGAGCCACTGCTCAGGGAAGCCCTAAGAAAACAATAGTCATAGACCAAGTTCTCATTGCTACTCATTGTCAGATGGTTATGGGAACAATAAGAATTGGTGAGGTTTGAAGGAGGGCGTTTTGGGAACTTCCATGTTAATATTATCAAAACCATAATGATTGTGTTCTCTGAATCTCAAATTTGGGCATCTATTTGATAAGTATGTATTTGTAAGATTATTTAGAAAATGTAGGAATTATGTTTATGAACTGAAATGATCAATTTGCCATCATTTTCCCCTTTTGTAGCCTTGTAATGGCTGACATTAAGGAACCTGTGGAGGATGATGTGGCCTCAGAACCAATTTGTTGGAATTATCTTTTATCAGTGAGAAACATTTTTGCCATCTGGCTTAGTTGAGTCTTGTGGTGACCTCTTGATCCATTGGTACTATGAGGAAATGAGTAGATCTATTGGCCAAAAGAGCAAAAAAATTATTTGAAATATTGCAAGAACTTGTAGAATAGTTTCAATCTACCCTTGGCTGCTGATTTTTTAATAAGTCCAAGGTAAGCAAGCATGACATCCAGAAGGCATAAAGTGAATCTAGTGAATGTGAAAGTTTGCGTAAGTTTCATCTCTTCTCATTATGATTGTTAGCCATCCTTTCCACTGCTGTAACAAAACATCTGAGAAAACAACTTTAAAGAGGAAAGGTTTGTTTTGCTCTTGAATTCAGAGATTTCAGTCTATGTGTAATTGGCTCCATTACTGTGAGTCTTCAGCAAAGCAGAACATTATATGGAGCACCACATTGACAGGAGCACAGGGAGGAGGAAGATGATCACCTTGTAGCCGCCAAAATGCAGGGTGGAGTGGAAGGCTGGGCAAAGATATACCCTTTCAAGGCATGCTCTCAGCAATCAACTGCTTCCAACTAGTCTCACCTCCTCACAGCTCATTCAGTGAATGCATTGGTGAGGTTAGTACACTCATAATCCATCAACTTCTTAAGCTCACTTTTAAAAATTGTTACATTGTATTGCTTTTAATGCATGAGCATCTGAGAGAGTTAATATTTAAACCATAGCAGTCCTCATATTCAAAGAACATTTATCTACTAGAAAGATAAGAATGATAGATTCCTATCATACAAGGTACAGTGTGAAAAAAATCTGTGAGAATGTTTAGAGTCTTAAAAATGAGTGGAGTTCCCCTCTATTTGAGATGGTCAGGAGAGGCTGTCTTGTTCTTTGCTTTATACTTTTCCTGTTTGTCTTTGTTTCCATGAATCTCCTTTTGAATTAATAAATATATTTTAATATTTCATATTAATTTCTCTACTACATATTTAACTGTCTCTTTATATTATTATTAATAACTGTTATGCTGATAATTGAGCATGCAACCTCACACATGCTAAGTAAGCACTCTATCACTGGGCTGTAACACTCCAACTTGTATCTTCAAATGACTTTTTTAGTGATTACAACATTAACTCTTAAATCAACAAAATCTACTTATATTATAATTTTCTACATATAAGTCTACAACAGTATAATTCAATAGAGTACTTATTCCATCTTTGTATTATCATTATTATATATTTTATATATATATAAATGTAACAAATATTATTTTTATTTTAAGTATTTGGTTGTTTTTCACAAAAATTAAGAACAGCATAAATCATCTTTTATAGTGTGATAACAATTAGTTTTTTTAATTCCTTAAAAATGTTTATTTTACACTAATTTTTGAGATATTTTTACTGAATACAGAATTAATATTTGTTATATTAGGTAGTTATACCCTCTTCTGGTCTCCATTAGAAGTCAACTATTCTGCATCTTATTTTTACCTTTAACTGAGTGTCTTTTATCTCTGTGTACTTCAGTTTTTTTTTTCTTTATCTTTGGTGCGCATCAGTTTGATTGTGAAATTCTGAAGTTCAGTTTTATTTGCTCCTATACTACTTATAACTGCTGAGTTTGTATTTCTAAATGGAAGCACTTCATCACAACTAGGAAATTTGGGGCCATTATTGCTTTCAAACTTCTTTTCTGTCCTATTTTTTTTTTCTTTGTGACAACAAAGATGCATATATCTTGTGAAACTATCCCACAGGTCATTGAGATTCTGGATTCTGCTCACTTTTATTTCAATCTTTTTTCTTCTCTATGATTCAAGATGAATAATTAGTTATTTAGCTTTGAGTGCAAGAAATTTTTTTTTTCTGAAATCTTCAGTTTGCTGTTAGGCCTCATTCATTTACTTCTTCAAATATTGTTTAGGTCTAGAATTTCCACATGAATAACATGTGGAAAGTTATTTTCAGCTTTTGTGAATTTTTCGTAGACTGATCTCAGAGATATTTAACCTTAATTATATAGAAGTTATTAATTAATGGTAGTGTTCTCTAACCATTAAAAGATGAATGATGCTTAAAAGGGAAAATGAACACATCTGTTTTAGATGTTTTAGAAATGTTTAGAAAAAGCAATTCTACACACTTGTAATTAAAAATAAACTAACATGTTGAATATATCAATTTAATTCTCCACTTTGATTCTTAATAAGAATAGATAATAGTTGTTCCAATACTATTGGAAATAATAGTTGTTCCAATACTATTGGAAAATAAGAAATAAAAACCAACAGGGCCTGAAATTGGAGCAGATTAAAAAGGAGAGAAAAATACTCAAAGAGAAACTTGATCTCTTTCAAATTCATTAAGTTGACACTGATCTATTAATACCAAAGAAGAAACTAAAAGTTTCTAAGTACTATGTTCTAGGAACTATATTAAACAGCTACTGTATTTTATTTCCTTTTATTAATATAATAATAGTGAACATCTTTTCTTATCACTATCACATAGACGAAGAACATAGGTTCAGTGAGATAAGGAATGAAAAGTAGTTTCTACAATGACTAGAGTCAGGTCAGTAGACAATTCCTGGACCAGGTAGATTGAACTTCATTGTCAAATAGAAAAGAAAGTTGGAAAGGTTGGAATTGGCAATGTTATTCTTATAAAGCAGCAGAAAATTATCATGTTGTTGTCTCAGTTGCAGATCTGCAAAAATAATGTGTAGAGCAAATGTTTCTCTTTGTTTAACTTGTAAAAAGCCTGAAAGGATGTTTGATAATGCCAGGGGTGATTAGGACTAATGGCTAGTAGGGTTCATGGTCTCTAATGTAAGACCACAAATAAAAGTGCCCTTTGATTCTTACCAGATAGATATGAAGCATTGCTTCACTGCACAACTTCCAGGCCAGAGATCTCAAAGTTCCAAAGTTTGTTTTTGTCTGGATCTAAGTAAAATCTTTTTTTTTTAATTTTATTTAAAAAGAAATAAAAACAGAATAAAGGGTAGCAACAATATAGAATTCCAAGGAAAAAAGGAAAAGAACAACAACAACCACAACAACAAAAAACTAAGAAATTATTACTTGACAAATTACATACTGACTTCTTGGAAATAGTTGTTCAAATTACAAAGTTAAAACATGTAGACATTCAAACAGTGAGACTGTTAACAGTTCTACTCCACGATCTGACAAAAACAGCAATATGATCATCCATCTTACCCACTCAGATATACATGCAATTATATCAATAGGGTAAAATTAAACACAACAAAACAGAACAAAGCAGGTCATAAGAAAGCAATGTAAGAGACATAAATTTTAAAGATAGACAATTGGAGATACTCACTCTCTATTGTATTGACCCTTGTTTTCTTTCAAATAGTTGTCCATATTGCCACATACAAGGAATTCACATGAAACAACATAGTATGGAATTGATCTGAGCAGGATGAGGAAGGCATTTCAGGTCTTCAAGACCTGACAATAGGGAAGCCAAGAATGGCTGTCATAGGGTCTCTCATTCTCTTCAAAACAGCTGTCCGTACCTTCATGTGTGTTGAACTTAAACAAAACAAAACAAGCTAAAATCACTTTGAACAAAGAATGATAGTTTTGCTGGATTTCACATCATGACATTATGGAATAAGCACTGGGTACTGTAGTGTCTCTTTTTCTTAAAAGTAGTTGTTCATTTCAACATGCGTTATATAGTTGGTTCTCGTAAACTGTTTATAAGCTCTACACATGCATGAGTCTCTACGTGTATATCTATCCTGTATTAGATGGAAAAACAAAACAAAGCAAGACAAAACAAAACAATTCCTAGAAAAGCATGAAGCAAAAAGTCATATAAAACCACAGTACAAGGTGATCTACAATGGTTACCATGGTGTCTCAGCAGTATATAACAACATTAATAAAAATGAAGCATTGGAGACATTATAAGATTTCAAAAGCAAGTAATAATCAAACCAGAGTGGGTATCTTAGTGAATCTTGTCATCTTCAGTGTAGTTGCCTATACTCTTAAACATGATGCTATCAATCATAACAGATTTAAATAAAATCAGTCAATACAAAACAGCAATCTAACAAACCAGATTCAAATAAGATCAATCAAAATAAGACAGTGTAATTTATAAAGAGCCTCAGATTAAGTTGATAGGAAATTAGGGATGATGACCATAATATGTCCTCTTATTTTTGGGATAGCTGACCATGTCCTCAAGTCTAGTGTAAGTAGACAAACTGGAACAGCACGTAATCCATCTAAGCAGAGTGATGAGAATAATGTAGATTTTAAATTTTGTTACCCAATTAACAATATCTTTTGCCCTCTGCTATCTGCTATCAGAGATTAAAGTTCAAGCATGGGCAGTGTGCGCTGGCTCCTCTCCTTTGGCGCAGTCTATCTTTGCGGGCCTTCACTGCATCAGTGTGTGCCGTGCTCAGGCAATTAGTTTGTAGCGACCCACTGGGTCCTAGCCAGGGATCCCAACAGCCAACAGCCCAGTCCAAGCAGATGCCAACAATCCACTTGGCGAGGGGAGCAACCAACTGAAGCCACTTCCT
The DNA here is from genome assembly GCA_004027295.1 of Dolichotis patagonum. Taxonomy (NCBI): domain Eukaryota; kingdom Metazoa; phylum Chordata; class Mammalia; order Rodentia; family Caviidae; genus Dolichotis; species Dolichotis patagonum. Next base: position 81,173 of record PVJX010004119.1, on the reverse strand, counting down.
TATGGAGTTAGGGCTGTCCGGCCCTAACTTGATCCTGGTCCCTGAGAACTGCTGGGCTCCCTGACCTCTGACCTCAGTGTGGCTGGGGCGAATTCACAGTGCCTCTCAGTGGGTTGAGTGCAGCGCCAGTTCCGGGCAAGCTGCGCAGGACTGTTCAGCTCCACGCTCGAGGCCGCTCAAGCCAGTCGCATTGGTGCAATTTGGTGGGTCAGATCGATCTTGGTGGCTCGGCGCCGTACTTGCTGATCTTAGCTTCTCTAATGGTAGCCCTAGGACCTCATATTCGAGCAGTTTTTTTCACTTTAGTTTCTTCCTGGGTTGAGAGAGTCCATCTCCCTCTGTTTGCGTCTCTCCAAGGTGTTCTATTCTGGCATCTGAGCTGTCCCTCTCAGAGAGGATCCATATCCTGCTACCTACCGGTCCGCTATCTTTGGAAACTGCCAGTAAAATCTTTTTAACCCTTACATGTTCAAATTTATCTTTTTATATGCTTCAAAGAATTTTTATTTACATATATTAGACCTATTAAATGCACAATATTAGAATTGTAAGAAAATGTTAAATACCAGTTATTAATTCACTAAAAATATTAAATCATTATATATCATATCCTATTACAATAAATATATATTTTATGTAACTACTTTGGTAGTATACAAAAAATAAATAGTCAAGATGAAATTATTTTACATTTCAACAAATCACTTTTATAGCTGGCTTAATAAAAACAGCCAGATCTATTAGTGTTCTTTTACATTTCACCTGTTGCAATATCATTTATCTGATAGCATCAATAAAACTTTGCTATACATTTATAAGCAACTGTGAGAGAAAAAGAATTATCATAACAACAGACCCAACCTATGAAGTCCTAGATTTTCTAAAAAAAAATACTATAGCAATACTATTAAAGGGAACATTGATTCTGAGTAAAATGGTTAACTGCTTTACAGTACACAGAGACAGAAATCGTGAGTCTATTTAGAACAAGTTAGTGGCAGCTGATACCTTTGACTGCCTCTTGTGGCTTACCACTGTATTCTTACACTACCACACTTGACATTGACAAGATTCCTCTCTATTGTTGAAAGTAAGGGATGATTCATTATCGCACTCAGGGATCCATTTCAAGAAACTTCCCTATATGGATGGACATGGTTAAATATAAGTTTGAATTACACTGTGGCTCATTTTCTCCCAACAGAGGTGATTGAAATTATGGTGCCAAAATTTAGAGTTTTGCAAATGACAAGAGCAAAAAAAGCATACAATATAAGAGAAGGAAGGAGGGGTGCTCTTCCCTTTTTTTGCTCTTGTCACTTGCTACCACCATGAATGACTGCCTCTGTGCCATGCCTCCCTGCCTACTTCCAAAAAGTGTAAGGTAAATAAACCTTCCCTTCTTTCATTTTGAGAGATGGGTGTTTTGGTTCAGCAATGAGAGAAAAGTAACCAAGACACTACAGAAATATATAATACAAGATGTACAAATATATAAAAATTTGCAAGATTGGTGTACAGTGACCAGATGTGGAAGCATGCAGATGGTGTGTCTGCACACTGGAGAGCTGAAGGATTCAGTCCAAGGTGTGGAGCTCACTTCAGTGTCCCGTGTGAGTCTGTATGGCGAGGTCAGTGGACCTGTGATGGAAGACTAAAGAATCCATGCCAGAAACTTAAGAGTTTGTGCTGTAAGTTAGGAGATGACATCCAAGGAGAAGGTAAAGGCCAAGTTCCTCCAAAGAAGAAGGAGCAATTCTGTTCTTCTTCATTTCTGCTTTATGACACCAAGCTGCTTCAGGATAAGTCTTCAATATCCTAGACTGTGGAATTGCTGAGCTAATTTTGCTGAATTTCTCTTACTCAAGTTGGCATGATCAATCAACTATCATAAGCTGTGTATAGATTAGGTCTCAAATTTTCCTCAAAGGGTGTTCAGAGGTGGGGCTTTGGAAAGTGATTCAACCATGGGGTGGTATACTCACCTGTGTGTTAATCCATTGACGAGTTCAAAGTTAAATGTGCTATAAGAGGTGGATCTAGTTGGAGGAGGGGTCACTGAAAGGGTCACATGGAAGGGTGTATGCTTCTCCCTTTTCTTGCTCTGATTTTTGGATGCCATGGATTGAATAACTTTTCTTTGCCATGCCCTTTTACAATGTCTGCTTTGGAGCTAGTCAATCATGGGCTGAACACATTGAAACCATGAATCCAAATAAACCACTCTTTTTTAAAATGTAGTTGTTGTGTAAATAGTTTTTTATCCCAGTGATAGGAAAGTAACTAATATAGCCTCATTATACCCTTCTTTTCTATTCCCCTTTTTCCATTTCTCTTGTTTAATAGTAGTCTCCTTTTAACTTTTGTGTCATCTGTTTAGATTCCACATATTTGGGAAACATATGATACTTGTCTTTCTGAATCTGGTTTATTTTACTTAACATGATGATCTCCAGTTCCATCCATTTTCTTATAAATGACATAATTACATTCTTTTCATTCCTTCACAATACTCTGTTGAGTACATATATCATGTTTTTATTAAGTTGTTTATATATCTTGACTGTTGTGAATTGGGCTAAATTGAACATGAGTATGCAGGTGTTCTTATGTGGACTTTAATCTCTTGGGGTATATAACAATGAATGACATAGCTGGGTCAGATGGTAATTCTATTTTTAGTTTTTTAAGGAATCTTTACACTAATTTTCATAGCAGCTGGTGACTTACATTCCCACCAGCATTATAAAAGTATTCCTTTTACTTGCATCTTTTCAGTACTTACTGCTTTTTTGGACTCTTGGTGATAGCCATTCTTACTGGGATGAGATAGAAGCTCAATGTATTTATTTGAATTTTCCTAGTGGCTAAAAATATTGAAAAATTTTTCTTATACTTATTGGCCTTTTTGTAGTTATAGTCAATTTAGTTATCCATTTATTGATTGGGCTATTTGATTGTTAGCAATTTTTTTTAGTTCTTTACATATTCTAGAGGTTAATACTGTGTAAGAAGAGCAGCTGGCAAATGTTTTCACCCATTCTGTAGGCTTTCTCTCTACTTTGTTGGTTGTTTCCTTTGATGTACAGAAACCTTTTAGTTTGATGTAATTGTATTTATTGGTTCTTGCTATTATTTCTTGTCTGATGGAGTTCTATTTAGAGTCTTTATCCTATGGTTTCAAGTATTTTTATTTTTTTCTATCAGTTTCAAAATTTCTGGTTTGATGTTTAGGTATTTGATTTATTTTAAATGATGTTTGTGTAGGGTAAAAGTCTAGTTTCTATCTTTTATGTATGAATATCAAATTTTCTTACCACCATTTTTTGTCTTCTCCAAAGTATGTTTTTGGCTTCTTTCGCAAGAATCAGATGGTTGTAGTTGCGTAGGTTTGATTCTGTATCCTCTATTCTGTTCTATTGGTCTCTGTGTTTGTTTTTGTGCTGGTTCCATGCTCATCTTGTTAGTGGGTTTTTGTAGTATAATTTCATATTGGTAATTGTGATAATTCCAACCTTGCTCTTTTTGCTGAGGATTGCTTTGGTTATTCTGGGTTTTGTATGTTTATGTATGAATTTTAGAATGCTTTGTAGTTCTGTGAAGTTAGTTTGTATATAAGTCAGGGTTTTAATAGAGGAACACATAAAGCACAGGATATACAAATGTGTAAGAAATTACAAGATTGGTTTACAATGGTCAGTCACATAGTTGGATGAGGAAGTGTGCAGAGGGTGTCTGCATACTGGAGATTCAGTCCAATGTCTGGAGTTAACTGCGGTGTCCTGTGCAAGCACATATTAGGAGGCCAGTGAGTCTGTGATGGAGACTGAAGAGTCTATGCTGTGAGGCTAAAGTGTCCAAGGGAGAGCCAAAGAGTCTGTGCCAGAAGCCAGGAGATGATGTCCAAATGAAAGACAAAGATGGGAGCTCCTCTGAAGTATGGAACCAGTCCATCTTTCCTCCTTCTCTTTTACACCATCTAGGTGATGAGTCATCCTAGGTGGGTCTTCTACTCCTTAAGGTGTAGAATTGCTAAACCCATTTAGTTAAGCTTCTAAACTTCTCAAATTGACACAATCAATCAACCACTACAGTTTGTTATTGAAATTTTGATGGGTATTGTATTAAACCTGTAAATTGCTGGAATTTTGATGGATATTGTATTAAACCTGTAAAATAGAATCATTCTGGCAGTGACAAGATATAATCTTGAAAGCCATCCCTCCAGTGACATTCTTCATTCCACTGGGCCTCATCTCTTAAGAATCTATCAATAGTTTAATTCACTGACAAAGTGAATTAAACTCTTAGGATGATCCAATCACTTTTCAAAAATCCATCAATTGGCAATCAGCCCTTCAACACAATGAGCCTTTGGGGGATAGGCTGCATTCTTAACATAAAACTATGCAATAGAAGCACCACTGATTTCTGCTCACATATCATTTGAAGTCCTTTATAGGATTGTGATTTTAATTGTAAAATAAAGTCAACAACCAATGTATTGGTTTTCTATCTCAATAACTGTCTGAGATAATATCCTATGATTGCAAACTCTTTTGTTTATTTTGTGTTTTTTGGAACAACTTTGCATTATATAGTTCAGGCTGGCCTTGAACTCATGGTGATCCTCCTGCCTCTGCCTCCTGAGTGCGGGGATGATTGTTAAATCTTAAGAACTGTAACAGAGGGAAAAACTTTTTATGTTTATATTTTACCTACTTTCAGCTTAAACATTAAGTCTGTGACTGATCCATAAGGTTTTGGCAAGAGCAGAAGTAGAAAATGTTCCTGGCAAACGAGCTACTCAGAATGAATCTCTTGGTCACGGAATCACTCATAGCTCTTCCTTCTGCAGGTACTAGAGACCAGTCTCCTGTAGCTGTTTTCCTTGACTTTTTTTTTTCCAGTATTAGAGACTGAAGCCAGGGAATGCTGACCTAAAATTCCCAGTACTTTTTATAGTGGTAGTATTATTTATTTTGAGACAAGTTCATACTGTGATGTACAGGCTGGCCGCAACCTTGCAGTTCTCTGATCCTCAGGCTCCTTGTTACCTGGGAATCACAAGCATGTAGCACCACACCCAGCCGGCACTGCTAACTTGGCAGTCACAGGACAGTTTTGAATTCTAGGCAGAGCCAAGGACAGGTAACTCTAATTCCCTTCTCTAGCCTCTTCTCTTTCCCCTGTGGCAGCTCCACCCATTATGGCTTTCACATGACAAGCAAAACTGACATTTCTTTCAATGTCTTTTAATTCAAACCCTTCAAAGATGCCATAGTTTCTGAAAATCTATCCCAGTATCTACAGGTCCACTAGGAGAGATGGTCATAACATCCCTCTGTCACCCTCTGATGCAGTCCAGTTTGCATAGGTGATTGAATTGTTTACACAAGTCTTTGCAGGACCTCCTCAAAACCTGGGAAGATGACTACGGGATAGTCAGAAATATAGAGTTTGCAATGAAGTATAGGATAAGGTTGCACCAGAGTGTTTCAATTCAAGCTCTTCTCTATTTTGACCTCTTAAGAAGAAATGAATTTGTAAGGTTCAAATTGTTATTAAAATCACTGATGCAAATAATCCCAGTGTTATCTGGAGATGTTTTCTGAGACTGGGAAAAAGAGCGGCATTATATCTGTGTTTCTTTATCTTCTATCTCCAGCTTCACTCCTTATATTTTATCCTTTACAATGCTTCCAGAGTGACACTATCTATGCTTGAATGTCTTTGATGGATTTTGGTTGAATTCTGAATAAAATACAAACTCTTTGGCACAACAAACAGAGAGCAACCCCATCTAGCTCTGTTCTTGACTCTGCACCTTTAGTTCCTGCCATTCCATTATTATTCTGGCCAAAGATCAAAACCAGAGTTCTACTGGATACAGTGTAAAAAAGTCTTCTATTTTAGTTTTAGAGTAATCCTGTGTTTCCCAAGAATGGTTCTCAGCTGTCCTTCAATAACATCAATGAACACATTTATTAAAAATAATATTTGCTAAATACATGAAAAAATGTTCATCATCATTAGTCATGAGAGAAATGCAAATTCAAACTAAACTGAGATTCCATCTCAACCCAGAAAGAATGGCCAGGATAGAAAAAACTACCAACAACAAGTGCTGGAGAGGCTGTGGGGAAGAAGGAACTCTTCTGCACTGTTGGTGGGAGTGTAGACTGGTGCAGCCACTGTGGAGGTCAGTCTGGAGATTCCTCAAAAAGCTGGGTTTGGAAGTCCCATTTGACCCAGCTATTCTGCTTCTAGGCATATTCCCAGAAGAACTGAAAACATCGTACCACAGTGATATATGTGCACCCATGTTTATAGCAGCACAATTTGTAATAGCCAGATCCTGGAAACAACCTAAGTGCCCATCAACTGAGGAATGGATAAAAAAGTTGTGGCATTTCTATACAATGGAGTACTACTCAGCTATAAAGAATGATCACATTGAGATCTTTATAAATAAATGGACACAACTTGAGACCATACTCATAAGTGAAATAACCAAACACACATGTGTAAATACCATATAGTCTCCTTAGTATGAGAGTTGGTAAGAGTATATAAGATTTTATAGTAATCATGATTCCCCATTTCATTGCTTTGAAGCCTTTCAATGTTTTCATTCATCAGTTAGAATGGTTTTAATCTGTTTTGTTTGACTTTATTACGCGTGATGGTATGAACAGCTGATTTGAAGAAAATAAAACATTATGGCAGCCACTGCTGATTTAATATCATCTTCCTTAGAAGTCCTACCATGCTTCTACTCTGCTTTTACCATCGGTTCTATCATGTTGTGTCTTATTGGGATTTTAATATATGTGATAGTAAAAACAAATCTTTTTGTTGAAAATGAGATATTATAGTAGCCATTGATCATAGTTATTCAGTTCAGAATGTCCTGTAATTCTTTCATTCTCTTGAACGGTTTTATACTATTGTGTTATGTTTGATATTATTGTATCTGAAACTATGCTCAACTATAGCAGAGAAAGAGATATTTTGACAGCTACTGTTAATGTCCAGTTGTCTTGTTGTAAAGTGTTGTGTTGCTTATGTTGTTCTGTTCTGATCTGCTTGGTTCTGCCTTCTTTTGTTTTATTATCTTTAAAATAAAAAAAAATAAGAACTGTAGGAATAATAAAACCCAAAATGCATAATTGCTACTGTAAAAGAGAGAGAGCAAAAGAAAGTGCTCTAAAGGATATAACTGCATGTATGTTTAAGTGTGGAAGATAGATGACCATACTACTGTTTTTGTTAGATTGTTGAGCAGAACTGTTAATAGTCTCACTGTTTGAATGTCTACTTTGTATGTTTTAATTTTGTAACTTGAACAACTATTTCCAAGATGACAGTATGTAATTTATCAACTAGTGATTTCTTAGTGGTTTTTTTTTATTTGTTGTTGTTGTTCTTTTCTTTTTTTCTTTTGGAATTCTTTATTGTTACTACCCTTTTTTCTGTTTTGTTTGGTTGGTTTTTTTTCTTTCTAAATAAAATTTTAAAAAAATATTTGCAGTAATGAAGCTATTATTTATGACCTGGTATTTCTGTTTTAAATAATTCATTTAATCATCACCACTACTTAAGGGATATGAGATACTTATAATTTCATTTGATGAATGGGGAAACTGAGCCTCAGAGTTAGATAAGGCCAAGTTCACAACTGGCAAAGCCAAGTATCAAACTGCCAGTTGATCTCCAAGAGTCATTGCCTCACTGTGCTTCTCATTTAAAATGCTGGTTCACCAGCCTCTCCACAATAGAGAGATATGCATTTTTAACAAGATCCCATGGTGATTTTGCTACATACTGGTTTGGATACTAGTATGCTGGTGTCCTCTGTTGTATATGTATGAGTGTTACACAACTGCGGTTGAAATATCAGGTCTTTTTCATTTGTTTCTGTTTTGGTTACTTTTCTCTCTTTGCGAAGACAAAACACCTGACACCCAAAATTAGTGAAGGAAAGGTTTATTTAGCTTACATTTTTTTGGGAAGTTTCAGTCCATAATTAGCTGGCTCCAAGGCAGGTGTGGCATGGGGGCAATAGTTCAAGGCAGCAGCCTGCAAAAGCAGCCGGAGCTAAAACAAGGAGAGAATAACCTCTTTTCTTCCCTTATATTGTATGCAGGACACCCCTATCACAGTCCCCCAGGGCAGATGTAGCACTCACAAAATCTCTGTGCCATCCTCTTACACAGATGTGGATATTTACAAAGTAAGGATCCTGGCTCCCTACTGAGTCTCTTAGTTAAATTTCTAAACTTTTCAAGTTGACATAATGTATCAACCATAACAGCTTCTTACAGAACCACCAAGATTCATGATATACTTATTTTAATGTTTGTATCATGATAAATGATTTTAAAGACATGTGCCTGGTCTTTGAGTGCTTTGTCATGATAAATGATTTCCAGTCAATGATTTCATTTGGTTATAAGACTTTAAATTTGTTTTTGTCACAAAAATTTATATAAATATTGCCAGATAACTGTCTCTGTCATTTACTTCCATTTCTCTTAGAAATTCAATTTAAATATTGAAAGCCCACATTCCAACACAAGTACGTGTTAAGAATGGAAGCTCATAGCCTCAGTGAACAATAACTGCTATGTGGCACACATCACACCCACTCCACAAGAGTTAGATTTTATTCATATCTATAGTGGCTTTATATCACTAATTATCTTCAGTAGGTCCTGGTCAGTTTATTGCTGCAGAAGGGGATGCTTTTAGACTTAGGGCCATCATTTTTTTTACCCTCTTGTCTCTTTTAGATGAAATTGGAAGACAGAGAATCAATTAAGTATTTAGTGAGATGTGCTTTAACCCTCTGTTACTTGGGCTATTGTTTATTTTCAATCAGGAAACCATCAAAGATGCTTAAATTAGTGCTAAGTATAAATAAAAGTACTCAGAATAAAATGGTTAAACAGATTGAAGTTTGTTCTTCCTGATACTTTTGTTTAGAGACAACAGTAGAGTACATCATGTAGTTTTTTTCCTCAGTCAGTATATTCTCACATATAATTTTAATGGAACGTTCATGCTCTTGATCACAAAGTGGCTTCCAAAAGGTCAAACATCATATTCTAACTACTATAGAGAAGAATTAGTAGATAAAGGCAAAAAGTAAAGGACAAGAGAGGCAGGCACTATGAGTTTATCTTTTTTATAAACCTTTCTTTAAATATTTGAGCAATATCTGTACATCTGTAAGTCTAATTAAAAAGTTACTTCTGTTAAAGAAAAAACAAACCAACTTCAATCATATTAGATATTAATCTACATATGGCTTTAAGGTAATTCTTTTTCATTGGTATGTGTTTGCAATACATAATGATTATATTCTTTGTAAGAAGTTGGTACATGTATATAACACATCGTTTTTTCATTTCTTTCTCCTTCCCTCTCATCCACTCCCACCATCTATGTATGTAAGCATTTGCCTGTAGTCATATGATGTTTAAAATTTAAATTTTAAAACAAAATCAAAGTGAAACATTTCAAAAATTCCTCTTATTAATTAATAACAATCTGTGTTACCCTCACCAGAATGTCTAAATTCGGCAGAAGCATGCCAACACAAACACATATATTTAGTATTTTTTGTTACTGATTAGTTTGAGTTTCTAGAACTTGAAAGCAACAAAAATGAGAGCATTTTTGATAGTAAATTTCTTACATTTGGCTCTGGAAATGTGTGGGAACAGATGAATCTAGGGTGTAGATTCTATTGCCAGAAGACAGTAAAAAAACTAAAGGGATGAAGGTTGGATGTCTTCAAATTCTCTCTTAAAAAAGGAATACTGACATTCTATGAGAATGGCTAAAATCATGGCATAAATAATGAAAAGGGTAAAATTCACGAAGATTCATAAGCAGGTGTTAAATCATAGGATAAGTCATAAACTAAGGGTAAAAATCATAAGGATTCTAAGAAGTATGTGAAATTTGAAATTGCTATTTGTATTCCCTATGCCTATTGAGTTTATATATGCTAGTCAGAATTTTAGGTCTAGAGTCATAGAGAAAATAATGTAATGTAAGGCAGAAAATTGAGTTCAAAAATAGATGAGATCTCCTGATTTATATCAAATATTTTACAACTCATAAATTTTTGTTTGTTTCCACTAGCTTTGAAACATGAAATTACTTAGAGAGAAACCAGATCATTTTTATTCCTCAGTGACATTAAGATTTAAATACAAATATCCCAAATAGGAACAACTGGAACTGGCGAGAAGATGATTTCAATTTATGTTAACCATTTTATTAATGCCTTCTCAGAGATTTTCAGAATAGATTGAGGTAACATTGGTCCTATGAACCAGAGGATGAAAGTAGAGAAAACTTTTGTACAAAGACATCAATGACTGGGAAGGATGGAAACCTGGAGTTAGTACATAATTTGCTCAGGATCAGCTTTTGTGAATAGGAAAAAACTTAAAAATGGTCTGTTGCTGCTTATCTTTTACTCATATTTTGGGTATTTGCAGAATTGAAGCAATATTGAACAAGTTTCTTACAGATAAATGTGTCACAGTGTTTCTTTTATGTTAATTCATTTATCATCAGAGGTCCAACCAAACCCCATCACAGGAATCTACAAGAGGCAAAAACTCTGCCTAAGGTGATAATGCTTATCTTTGCTTTGCACTTCTTATTTGGCCTCCTGGTAGGTTACACAAGGGCTACAAGCTCATGGTTTTTCTGTTGTGTAATTAGTTGACTCATTACTCAATCCAGACCTTTACCTTCACTGACTCTTGGCTGCTAAGTTTAGGTGAACATATTCACCCAGCCACCATTATGTACTAGTGTGAGAGTTGGACATGGCTGTGTGTGGCTATCCAATTATTGGGGAAAAAAACTGAGGCACAATGATGAGTGCCTTAAGTTACTATATGCTACTAAAAATTAAAATCGTCCTTGATATTTGAAAGACAAATTATTCCATTGTAAAAAGTGTTAAGATAATTATTTTTAGGTCTAGGCACCATGCCTTTGTATTTTGGCACCATAGAACTGAAACAAAACTGCTAAACAAAACTGCCTATCAAACTGGTTAGCTTCTTACATCATTTTCTTAAAGTAGAGATGGAGAGCAGGGCTTAGAAAGAAGGGAGACAGCGAAAGGGTAGATCAAAGTGTGGATGTTTGCCCTGCCTACTTCATAGGAGTTGCTGCCCATACCAAATTTTAAAAGTAAGGGAGCATCATATAATAGTAGGATGAGTGTCTTTATCTTTTTCAAATGGGAAGGAAGGGCATCAAGAGATGGAGGGAGGGAGGAGGGAAGAGAGGGCAGGGGGAGAAGAAGGAATTGAAAAGTGTTGTGTACATGTGCCAACTCTCCACAAGGAATGTGATCATTATTAATGCAAGCATACACTAATAAAAGTAAAAACTGGAAAATATTTTCCAATCATATCAGGTCACAAAGAATAAAATGTCACTTTGCATTTCGTATTTTAAACATCAAATAGGCAGCTAGAAGGAATGCCTGGGAGGATTATAAGAACAGTACTAAGATGTAGACTTGATCCCAGAAAGTCTTCTCCCAGGATTGCCTCAGGAATCCTTTATTATCTTTTCTTTAGAACATCTAGGCAAGGAGTTTTTCAGGTTCTACTCCTGAGGCTACAGGTTCCTGAAGCTTCAGAGGTCTACGACCAAGGGCAAATTATCAGTCCATGTATCAGAAGGCTCGTTATTTTTCAAACCTTTGAAACAGTCAGGAGGCCAATGGCCAGGTGAGGTGCGGGGGGGTCTCTCGTCCGTGTTTCTGCCCTGAGCATCCTCAGCCTGGCAGCCCAATTTTTGTCTCTTTTGCTGTGGCTGAGCAAAGTGCAGGCTCTAGGCTGTACGTGACAAAACAGTCTCTTTTATCTCTCTAGGTTTACACAGGCACTTCTGTTTTCCCCTCCCACCAGCCTTTCTGGGTGCGGTGGATTCTTATCCCAAAGTGCAGGCGCCCTCTGCCGCATCCAGTGGCGATAGGAGCCGGACTACAACTCCCAGCGATCTCAGCGCCCGCCCGCCGCCCTGGCGCAAACCGGCTGTCGCTCTTCTTCAGGACAGGTTTTTCTGTCGCAGGGCGCCTGCTCCGGAACCCTAGCGCGCTTCAGGACTTCTCTCAGGCCCACGGCAGGAAAGTATGGCCTTGCACCTGGGCAGGCTGAGCTCAGGCCCCTGGTGCCGCGCGGCGCGGGTGGGCTGCGGAGAGCTGCGCTCCTCTTGGTCAGGGCGCTGCGCGGCTGGCACGGCCGGTACCGTGCACTGTCGCGGGCTGTGGTACGGACCGGCGGCGAGAGGCGGCGCCCGGCTGGGCACTGGGCTGGCCGCGGCGCTGGCCGGGTTAGCAGGGCTGGCAGCCGCGGCCTTCGGGCACGTGCAGCGCGCAGAGATGGTGCCCAAGAGCTCGGCGGCGCGGAGCGCCTCGGCGGCCCTGGAGGAGGAAGAGGACGAGCTGAGTCGGCGATGCAGCTGCTTCATGGCCCCGCCTGTGACTGACCTGCACGAGCTGCGGAGGAGACCCGGCGACATCAAGACCAAGATGGAGCTGCTGATCCTGGAGACCCAGGCCCAGGTGTGCCAGGCGCTGGCGCAGGTAGACGGGGGCGCTAGCTTCTCTGTGGACCGATGGGAGAGGAAGGAAGGTGAGGACGCAGAGGGAAGCCCGATAAAAGGTGGAGATTAGGTTTGTGGGATAGGGAGGTCTGGCTCTAGGCTTCATGCAGAAAATGACTCAGAATTGCGGATGGGGGATATCGTGAACACACACATAGGGATTGCTAGGTTAGAAGGACACAGTTAGGAAGACCGCCACAGAGCCGGACAACAGCCCTCTGCTCGTCAGTGTGCCTTCATATCTTTTGTCAGGCATTTTAGTCTTGGTAATGCTGTAGAAATATTAACGAATATTTACAGCCAACAAGCATGTATGTTCAAGGTTTGTTATTTCTCCCACATTTCACATACTTGTTGAGGTGTCATTTTTACTTTTTCTTTCTTTCTTTCTTTCTTTCTTTCTTTTTTTTTTTTTTGTTTTTTTTTTGGGGGGGGTCTCTCTTGACAAATAGAAAAAGGAACTCAGTTCTTCAATGCTATGTATCTGCCAGCCTCCTCCATCCAAGCTTCTCATAGAATTCCAAGCTTCTCTCTTGAATCCCCCAACTTCTGTTTGCTATTGCATGACAAATATTTGGATTCTCAGTTGCTGAACCAAAAGTACCTATCAGATGTCATGTTAGGAAATATTTCCTTTCGATGCCAAAATACTTAAGTACAAAACCCAGTTCTTACACAGGCATATACTACTAGTGACCATGTTGTTGCCTGTACAGTCAAATGTCTCATCTCGATAATACACTTGAAGAATTTCTGACTTTTCCTAGCTAGGAGTACAGCAGCATATTCGTGCCAACAGATTTTGAGCTGTGATTTTTCCCACATTTGTATTAAATAAAGTTCAGTCTCATTTTCATAGCGTTTTCTATCTTGTTACGTGTTCTACTGAAGACCACTGAACGAGGTCCCAAGCTCAGGTATGAGCCTAGTTGTGTGACTTTTACAAGTTACTTAACTTTTTTTGTGTCTCTTTCCCCATTGATAAAGTGAGATGAAAGATATGCTATAAAAGTATAGTATGAAATTTAAGTGAGATTAATAATGTAAAGTACTTAGAGTATTATTAAGAAAGTGGATGGCACATGGAGAAATTGAATCTTTTGCCAGATGTGTGATCTTAACAGATAGTGTTTTGGCTTTCGAGACCTCAGTTTTCTTATGTGGAATGTACAGGGATTGTCCTAGATCATATGCCCCATCAAGCCCTGAAAGCTTTTGGAAAAACAAACCAAACATGAACCTTCGTTGAACAGCAGCCTGTGGTGATCCTAGTGCCTTAAAACAAAAACTAGTACTAATGCTTACACACTTAATACCAATGTTTCTCGGTTTAAAGTTCTGAATTCCTTAAAAGTTTGAGTTTCTGTTGGTTTTTAATTGCCTGTAAACAAAACTAAAAGGAAGACATCAGACTGAGAAAAAAATATTTTCTTAACAGTATTCAACTCTTAAATTTAGCCATAAAAGAATATGCTCATGTATACTCATCCCTATTTTTAACCTTAGTTTTCTCTTTCATACCATACCTTTGTGGGTTCCATTGTGTATAGTAGTATTGGAAGAGAGTGTAATCTAGTGATTTATTTTGGGTAATGGCGTAAAAATGTAGAAGAAATATTTGCTTAGCAGCATGGGAAGGTTTAGTAGTCGCCCAGTATCGGTGCCTTATATCATAAAGATAAGTAGTTATATAAATTCTTTGTACATAAAAATTAAAACTATTCTGTAAAAAATTTGAGATTTGATAAGGAAAATAACATCAGATTCTACCACTTTCATGTAATGATTGTTTTCAGTTTTGCATACTTATATTCTCTCCTGGTTTTCCTTTTCTGTCAATAGGAGGTGGTGGCATCAGCTGTGTACTTCAGGATGGTCATGTTTTTGAAAAGGCTGGAGTGAGCATTTCTGTTGTTCATGGGAATCTTTCTGAAGAAGCAGCAAAACAGATGAGAAGCAGAGGAAAAGTTCTGAAGACTAAAGATGGTGAATTGAGATTATTTTAACAGTCTTCAACAATCTCTGCAACCCTTTTTTCCACAAGTTTTATTGATAAATTAAAACCATTTGGATAGATGTATATACCAGATAAGCATGTTCAAAATTAATTTGTGAAAATTATATTTTGGAGATACATTGGAAAACATCTTTTAAATTGATTCAGAAACCACATGAGAGTTAATTTGTGTATTTCAAGTCTGGTAATTGAATGCACTCTCTCCCTGTTTTACTTTCCAGGTAAATTACCATTTTCTGCTATGGGTGTGAGCTCTGTTATCCATCCCAAGAATCCTCATGCTCCCACTATCCATTTCAACTACAGATATTTTGAGGTGGAAGAAGCTGATGGTAAGTGTCTCAAGAGGTGTAGAAAGTACTAATTACCTTGCACAATCTGTATTTGGAAAAGTAAAAAAGCAGAATCCTAGAATAAATTCCATCTTACCTAGATTTTTCAGGAGCTTGTAAGGGTTTATTCCTTCAATGGCTTATGCAGTAGACATGAAAAATAAGAGTATATTGATTAAGCTTGACCTTCCCCCAACATAGAAGGAATCAATTAATGAACCCAATGTACAAAATATACACAGGGTTTTTTATATCTGATGGAAAGCTTCACATAATGAGTTTAAGTTCAAATTGTGAACTTACTGTTAGAAAATATTTTTTGTATTCTTAGCTTTAATAGTGACTAAAGTTTTGTGCAGTTGACCATAACTCCTGTGCATGTAGTTCCACCCTGTGTCTTCCATCAGCAGAGCCATCTGTTACCACTTATCAGAGCCTTTGTGCAGTGCCACACCTACTCCTGTTGGTGTCTCTGCAGATGATGACATATAAAGTCACTGCTTAATGTTTCATTTTGAAGACGTTCAGTTTGATTCAGCCTCCTGATGTTTAAAAATTGGTAACTGGTTAAGGGTATAGGTTAGTGACAGAGTGTATGCAGAGGTTACTGGGTTCAATTCCCAGCCCCTCAAAAAAGTTGATAGTATTGACAACTCAAACCAAAGTAAGCACATGAAATAGTTATCCTTAAGTGGTAGGTTCTTCAGCAAATGTTTTCCTCCTTTATGGGCAAGACAGAAGGGTAGTCATGTTTTGTTTTATCAGCAACATCAGAATCTCCTGGAAAGTTTTTGTAAACATGTGCCTGGGCCAGAACCTTGCTTTATAAAGTTGTGATCTAGTAGAGGTATTTAAGATCTTCATGTTGATTTCATGTGCATCCAGCTTTGAGGTTCACTAATTATATTACCTGTATGGTGTATTATTATTCATTGCCCTGAATATTATTTCTGTCTGGTTCTCTTTCTCTTTAATTTCCTTCCTCCGTTTCTTTGTACATTGACCTCTTGTTCCCAGTCTAGGCCTCAGGGGCCTTCGGAGCTAAATTCAGTTAACTTTTTTTTTTTTTATTGCCACCTATTTCATATTTAGTTAAGCTACTGTATTAAGTTTGCAGATGTAGTTCATAGTGTGCTATGTGCATAGTGTAGTTCATAGATGTAGTTCATAGTCTACATTGAATCCATGTCTTGGTTTGTGCAGGTAATAAGCAGTGGTGGTTTGGTGGTGGATGTGACCTCACACCAACGTACTTGAATCAAGAAGATGCTGTCCATTTTCACAGAACTCTGAAGGAGGCTTGTGACCAGCATGGTCCAGATCTGTACCCCAAATTTAAAAAATGGTAGGTAAAGGTATTGAATGCTTCATAATCCCAGAAGGATTTCCCAATCCATTTTGTGTGTGTTTCAAGCAACTATGTCACTGTGCACCTTATCAGGTTATGAAGACTGGACTCCTTTTTTCTTATTTTGTTCAGCAGAAGACATGTAATAATAGTTTTAAGTGGCTTAAATAATTTGCAGGAAGCAAAGAACAAAGTCATTCGCAGTCATAAGCAGCTTAGCTGGATGTAGTCTTGTAGGTCCTGCTGTGTACGTACATAACATGCCATTTTGTGTGATTGAGTCTATACAGTGTGTCTCATGCTTTTCCATACATCATGCATATTTGCTGACTCAAAATCTCAAGGTTACAAGAGTATTTTTGATAACCAGGAACACACTACACCAACTCAATCTGTTAGAAAAAAAATTGTAGTCCTGACTGTCTTAGGAACAAAAATTTCACTGAAGATAAAAATGGCAATAGGCCTCTAGATAGAAGTATTGGCAAAGTTACAGTTACAATACTGCACTTCATTAATGCTCAATTTAAAATGAGACACAAAGCAAGAATACACCAAGCCATGTATCTGAGTTAACAAATATCTACAATTAAGATACTAGCAAGAAAGCATTTTCCCACTGAATTAATAATATATTTCTACAGCATAGCTAGAGGACACTGATTCCTCTCACCAAAATCTAAATCTGACCATTCTGCACACACCTCTCCTTGTATGCATATTTCTATCCCTCTGCTACCAGCCTAATGACAAGTCCTGAAACACACTGCCCAGAAAGTTGTAGCAATTCCAAGTTCAAGATGCATCTTTTCTATCAATTATAACAAAAAGAGGGCTGGGGATATAGATCAGCCTGGCAAGTGCAAAGTTGAGTTTGAGTCCCACTACTATCCCCCCCCCCAAAAAAAAAGATACTTAAAAAGACAAAGATACTTAAATGTGTCTAACTTACTACCTCTACTTTTTTATCATTGTCATTTTAGGATATCTGTAAAACTTAGGTGCTGTGCAATAGAGTATGAACTTTGTGTGCAGTAAGCCGACATACTTTACCAAAAATGCACATACAGGCCTATAGTTATAATCTAAAATCATCTTCCAGATATGGAGATACTAACAAAGAACCATAAGCACCCCACCTGCCCATTTCCTTCTCTGACACTTCAGTGACTAAGTTCAGGACTGCATCTAGCTCCAAGAGGTGGCTTTAACAAAGGACACTTCCAGAGGACAAATTTTTCCTAAAAACTAACAAGACATTTACATAAGGATTATTTTGCTACTACTAACATAATTTGGGTAGAAACACTTATCCTTTAATACCCAGGAGAATTACCTAAAATACACATATAGAACAATGCCAAGACAATCTGAACTCACTTAATGTCCTTCTCTGCTTATTTTCCCTCCCACACCCCATGAATAGCCAGCATACTGTCCAAAATATCAAGTTTGACAATTCCATAGAATGTTTAATTCTAAACTGTAAGATGATTAATGCCTGAGAATCATAGGCTCAGTGATCCTAAGGTGGGATGTTACATTCTTATGCCATATGAGAGTTTTATGGTCCTGATAATGATCTGAGTGGTATAGGAGTGGTTAGAGAATCTTTAGGGAGGGATACTAATGCTCCAAGATTTTAGACAAGAATGGTGATATTGAAGATTTTTTTGAGGAAATTCTAATGACAGTAAGAAAAGCCACAAATTTTGAAAAAATATAGGATGCTTGTTAGAAATCAGATGGATTCCCAGTATAAGTTGTTTGGAATAAGAGTAAAGAACTCAGCTCTGCTCAGACCTAATTGGTATTCTGAATAAAGGAAGAACAGAAGAGTTTTTGTCTTTTTGTTTTGTTTTTAGAGTTAGTAATTGTGGAATGTTGATCTCATTTGTGCAAAAGCTTTGAGCTTGCCTCTAAGATCCTTAAAAAAGATAAAACATTTGCATATGTTTTTCCTGATTTAATATCACAGTGAAAACTAAAAGCTGTGGATCGTGTGTATACAACATAGATATTTTTTCTTTGCCCTAAAACTGAATATCCTAGCAGGAGGTGGACCAATGGAGTACACCAACCCCTTTTTTTGTTTTGCTTTTGAGATAAGATTTAGCAGAATTAGTTAATAAGATATTAAAGTATGTCTCTTTCAAAGAAATAATTTAACATATTTCAAAGTTGCTAATTTCATAATTTTATGAAGTAAAATCTTGAAATAATGTGACTTGGATTAAAGTAAGTTTTCAAGCTGTTCAGGATGTACTTTTTATGGATATACATAGAAAGGAAAGGCAGCCTGTCACAACTGAAGTGATTTAAGTCAATGTATCAGTTCTAGTGTTTTGATACTTTTTTTTTGTCTTTTGAGTTTACGATGAATTTTTTAGAAAAGTATTGTTTGTTTGAACAATTTTTTCTGTTTAGGAATTTTTACCATAGAGATCATTAAAAGAACTGTTTATTTCCAGGTTGTAAACTATTCTACAAATTTATAGCCTTTCATGGGGGATTTCTTAGTAAGCCTGTTTTCATAGATATAAAGATGAAAAACTCAAGAAAAAACTGGTAGTTTCATGTGCTCACAAGGATAAGCCGAGGCATGTTTCAAGACATTCTCAGAATATTCTCTTTTATCAGCCGTTCTCTCTGTTGTCCATGCTGTCTTCTTCATACTTTACTGCTGAGAGATACCTTGGAATTGTTTACACTACCTCTTTGGTAAATAAAGAGCTAGTTTAAGAGAGCTCAGACCTGCATCCTGGTTTCTGTCATTCTTAGAAGACTCTGATTCTTCTGCCTCCTCGAAAATCAGCAGTGTTTCCAAGGGAAGTGGCTTCACTTATTTCAAGATGTACAGTGAAAACTTTTTCACTAAAGTTTTGAGAGTTCTATGTGCTTTAAGTAGATGTCTATGAAATTGCCTAAATTACTTTGCAAAGAAGAATATAAGCATCTTCTGCATTTGCTATTTCTGCAGAAAATCTGTCTGAAGTTCCAGTTTTATTTTTATACTTGGACACAGAGTAAAGATTATCCTGGCACTAGTCAAGGAGATTGTCCTGAACTGCAAGGTCCACAATGATTTGCATGTCTTTTTTACTCCCTTTTGGTCCCTGATTTGACTTTCCTGATTTTTCCAGGTGTGATGACTACTTTTTTATAACCCATCGTGGAGAGCGGAGGGGCATTGGTGGTATCTTTTTCGATGACCTTGACTCACCATCCAAGGAGGAAGTGTTCTGCTTTGTGCAAAGCTGTGCCCAAGCTGTGGTTCCTTCTTACATTCCCCTTGTAAAAAAGCACTGTGAGGACTCATTCACACCCCAAGAGAAGCTGTGGCAACAGCTCAGACGAGGACGGTGAGTAACAGGAGAATAAACTTCCCCCAGTTATGCTAATGGTGTTGTGCTGTCTCCGGCAGATGCATTATAGTAATTATGTGACGAATATTAAAAAAGAAATTAAAAACTTTGTATAGCATACTTTATTCCAAAAATAAAGTTTAGTCAATTCATCTATTAGGTAGAAACTCATAGACATGCAGTAAGTGATTGCTGAGTTCAGTTCAGCTTATTTCTTTTAGTTAGGCTTCAGGCAATGCCCTCCACTTAATACTAAGGTGTGGACATTATTCAATTTTTTTGGTGAATTGTAACTCTTAGAAATGTGCTTTTTAAAGATCTTGTGACAGTTTTTTTTAAAAATAGGAATAGTTGCAGACATTATTTACATTTAGTAATAGGAATTTTGGAGCACTTGATATTTGCAGCCTGCATGCAGGCATTTTGCATCCTTTTGTCTCACCAAACCTGTGAGATAGGTGTACATGTCATATTCCAGATGATAACATGTATTCAGAAAGGCAAGTCCTTTGCCCAGTATGTTACGGTTGACAAATACAAGATCCCAGATAGTGAACTAAATCATCATGACCACAAAACTTAATCTTTCCAGTATACAAGGGAAGTTAGGTAGTGGAAGCAGGTTTGTACTTACTGTGATACTCAGCCATTTTCTCTGTGCATTGAGTTTGGTGAGCTAGTTGGCTGAGTTCTTTTCAATCATGTTATATTTGTGAATGAGTTTCAAATATTCATTCTGCCAGTTTATGTGACTTTCTCATTGTGTTCTTAAGGGAGTTAAAGCTGCTACTAGTCCATAGCTGTAAAATACATTTTCTAATTCATGTTAATTTTCCTTAGGCACAAAAAGCTTTTAAATTTTATTTTTAGACACTTTTAAATGTATGTTTGGGGACATTTTCTTCCATAATTTCTCAACTGTTCCACTGGCATTCTTTTCTTCCTTCACTTAACATTTATCACGGGCCTTATATGGTTAGGCACTATCCTAACTCCAAGGTGGGTTTAACACAACCTGTTGAAAAAAGCTCGCTGGTTAGTGAGAAGATACATCTAAGAGGATAACTTAAAACTCTAGAAGGTAAAGAGTTCTAGTTTTACTTAAGATTCATTTGGAAAACTGGGAAATTCTGTGAATACTAATAATGTGAAGCACTTAAAACTTGTATAGGAATAATGATTTTTTTTCTTCTTTTTGTTGTTTTACATCATCTGATGACAGGTCATTCTGAAAGTATGATTGTGTGTGTATCACTGTGTGTATTGTGTTTTGTTTCTGTTTTTTGCTTTACTTTCCACAGTAATGGGAATTGAACCCAGTGCCTCATGCATGTGAGCTAAGTAGTCCAGTCCTGATCTGCATCCCCAGCCCTTTTATTTTCAGATAGGGTTTTACAGGCTGAATTTATAATCTTCTATTTCAGCCTCTCCAGTAGCTGGGATTGCAGTTGTGCACCACTGTGCACAGTTTGTATCTTTTTAGGTAGGCAGAAGTGTGGAGTGTTAGATTAATTTTCTATGATGTGGTACATAACTGTTCTTCAAAGAGAGCTTCCTTCCACCATCCTAAAGCACTGAGACATCAATAGACTCTGAAGCTTAAGATAAACCCACCTTTTCCCTTATAGTAGACTTTCAGACATTAGCACTGTCTTGTTTTTTATTCTATCCATTATCTACCTTCTGTACAGATTACTCTTCTCCCTGTCTCTGTCCCCTGTAGGTATGAATCTCCCTTTTGGTGGTCACTCTGGGTTTTTTTTTTTGACTGCACAATCCTTTCTAAGACATTTCATTTGGTCACTTGCCTTCAGTTACTAGTATTTGCTCCCCAGATGTGAACCACAGTCGCATAGTCATCTTTTTCATAGAAACTAAAGATCCTTAACTTATTTCAGTTTAGTTTTCCTTTGGGAAAAGAAAGCAGGATAAAATGTAGGCATTAGTTAAGTTGAAGAGGTTGGTTAAAGCCCCTAATTTGTAGGCACCTCATAGAAGATAAATATATGAGAAGGATGAAAAAGATTTGAGCTAAGTAAAACCTGGTGGGAGTCAGGTTGTCTTTCACTCAAACAAGTAAAAGGAACATGAAGATCCTACAAAAATTCATTTTGGGAGATCCTTACAAGGGCGTTTGATCCAATTCTTCAAATAGAAATAGATAAATAAAACTAAAAAGTCAGCCATCCCTTGCAGCTCATGTTCAGCAAGGTAGTGGGGGGTCTCAGGTAAAAAGGTATTTGAGAGATGAAATTCTTTTCTGTGGTCTTAGAAAGAAGTTAAGATTTACCCAAATTATCTTGCAACATACATACAAAGGTATAAAATAGTCATTGGTACATGAAAGTGAAACAGTGAGAAATAAATGATGAGAACTAGAGAGTGATCCATGGATATACTTGGTTGCATTTTTATAGATCCTTTTGTAAGATTCCACAGAAAAAATTCCCCTTTGCAAAGCAAGTTACTGTGGGATTCTTGAGAATATTTTGCGTTGGAGGCTTAAAGATAGTAAATAGAAGTGGAAAGGAGTCTGTAGTGTCTGAGAGAAGTTGAGACCAAGAGAGTAGTTTCTGAATGAGTGAGAAATGGTCACACATGAGGACTATTTATTGAAATTCTCAGATTTATGGATCATTCTGAATCTTCTGGGTGGTAGAAGTTATCCTTTTGAAATTGGGGACAAGAGACACTTTTATATCTTATGATGTTAAAGGACAATACAGACTTTTGAGAAACGAGTCTACAGATGACTGTATGAAATGAAGAATTTGGAAGTTAATACATTGAATCAAATTTTAGTTTATGCTGAGGATATTTTCCTTAGGAAGGAAGCCCCTAAGCCCTGAAAGTTAAATCTGTATATTTTATTATGATTGTTTTTAATCTGCAGGAGGAATGAGTTACACAACAGCATATAATTGCTACTTGAAAAACAGGAGTATCTAGAATATGTTAATTACTATTAATGGATTACTGTTGGCTATACTTGACCTTCAGTTACAGAAGTTTTACACTGTGTTTATCGTAGTAGCATGAGTTCTAGGGGGTGAAATGAAACCTTCCACTCTGAATATCCTTTTCATGGGAAGGGCCAGGAGCTGTGTTACCTACTCCAAAAGGATACCATTTCTTTCTCAAATTGTTTCAGTACCTTAAAGTTTCCAACGCGGTGTCCATTCTGTTTATTTATGGAAACACATAGCCCTCTTGTGTAGCAGCTGCTGTATGGTAAGCCATAATATATCTTATTGTCTAGTGGGTAGAATACTGCTTTCTTTGTTTTGTGTTTTCCAGATGGTAAAAGCTGAGCTGATGTAGTCTATGCTGGGTCCAGCTGACAGGCAGGGAGAGAATGCCTCTTTTAAGCATTTGTTAAGGACTTTTGAAAGATTTTACTCAGCAGGCCCTTTATATTATCTGATGTCTTTGTTTCAGATATGTAGAATTTAATCTCCTGTATGATCGAGGAACCAAGTTTGGCCTCTTCACTCCAGGATCCAGGATTGAAAGCATCTTGATGTCTTTACCTCTGACTGCTAGGTAAGGAAAAAACTCATCACGGTAGTTGTCTGTGTTTTCCAGTCCCCTCACCCCCACAAAATGTGAATATTAACAGTGGCATGTCTTCCCTAAGACTTCTTCGGTTTTGATTTTGCTAATCTTATGAGAAATGATGGTTAATAATTCAGAAAAATTAAATTGGGTTTTATAAAGGCTGACAGGATGTATGACATAGCTTCGTATGACAGCAGGAGACAGTACAGGAGCCAGAGGTGGTGGTGCAGAGGGCCAGATTGACCATTCCTGCTGGTTATTTGCCTGGAAGAGCTGTGTGTAAGAGTTATGCCAACATCTGCAATGAAGTTCTACACTTCAAGAAGCTCTAGTTTGCAATAGAAGTATATTTTTGCTCTAAGTATTAATATTTGCCCAAGTGTGCTCAAGAATTACTAGGAAACTTTATTTCTTTAGCAGCCAATATTTTTTAAAGGTCTAGTTGGTGCAAGGCAAAGTAGGTACAGTGGAGACAAAGTACTGTAAGACTTTCTTTACTCCTAGGATTTTATTTTTCATTAAAGAGTTATTGTGTAATTTGTTATCACTTATTATGATTATATGTTTTTTTTTTCCTTCTGCTTTGGACATGCATAGGTGGGAATACATGCATTCACCCTCAGAGAATTCTAAAGAAGCTGAAATTCTGGAAGTTCTGCGCCATCCCAGGGACTGGGTGCATTGATGCAGGCCGAGCAGCTGTGTGGGGTTTGGAGGTCACAGGTGTGTGCCCTGCTCCACTGGCTGGCACTGTTGCCACTGTGTGGCACTTAGGTCCTTGCACCTTAGCACTCTGGTCGTGTCCTGTGGCCCCCTCTGGTCCTCTTGTCCTCCGGTCAGATGTTTTGGATGCTTTCAGTGATGTGGTGGGATGGCAGAATGTCAGAGTCAATTAGTATAAAACATATACTTTTAGAATCATTTCGTATGACTAGTTTACCAAATTTGACATTGAGTTTCCAAGTTATTAACATAATATGTACTTAGAAACTCTTCATCTCGTTTTTGTATTTTATTCTTTAAAAGTTTTCATTTCTGCCACAGAAATCTGTCATGAGATATGTTTTATCTTTATTAATGCAGTGAAGTTGAGACTTCTTGGCAATTATACAAAGCAATTTGAAGGCAGAATTTTTACTTTTTCATTGTTAATGTCTCTGATATAATTATTTTTCTTTAGAGGCCTTCATATTGTAAAACATTCATTTGTATAATGATAGGCATTTGGAACCAGTTAAAATGTTCTTCTCTGCATATGTTACAATTCAGTGATTACTTACAGATGTCTGTAAGTGACACTACTGTCATTTAAAAAAAGAACACTTAAGTTGTAATTTTGATTTTTGTAGAGTAACTTGTTAATGTTGGAATTCTCAGTACTTTTCAAACTGAAAGCTTATGTCCCTGGATTCTCATATTTTAGTTTTCTGTTTTAGATACTTCTACATGAAACTTTTGACTAAGAATAATCCTAGGATGTGAATTTTCCTTTAGAAATATTTTTCATTTGGAAAATAAAGTGAAAAATTCAAATTAATGATTCTGTAACTTCTTTATTCTTAAGAAACAGAATTCTTAATATATGTTGCTTATTCATATAATAATGTGAATGTATTATTTTACTTTATTATGATTTATCAAAGTTTTTATTTTTAAACATTACCCTGAAATGTGTTGGACATGTATGATGATATGTGGCTCTTTTAAGTACTAGGAAAAACAAATTAATTATTCAACTGTTTATAGCAGATTTTTATTATGAAATAAAAAATTTTATTTCATAAATTTTATTATGAAATAAGAATATAAGAAGTGTTCATATTCTTTATTTTGGTGGGATAGTTGATACAGGAAAACATTTCTCAGGACAAAAATCATAGTCCTTCATTTCTGTATTTAAGAGAAATATAAGATTTGTATTCAGTTTTCATAGTGGTTTTGTGGTTTGTTTTTTGTATCAGAGATTAAACTTTGGGCTTTCACAATGAGCTATATTTCTAGTCCTTTTTATTTTTTATTTTGAGGCAAGGTCTCTGTACATTGCCCAGGTGACTCGAACTTGTGATCTTCCTGTCTTGGCCTCTTTAGTACTAGGATTGCAGAGATTCTTAGCAATGTCATATATAATATATAAAAATAAGAAACAACCCAAATGTCCATGAGCAGATGAACGAATGAACACTTTGTGTTATGTATATACAATGAAACACATAATGTGGCAGTGCAAAGGAATTACTCATTGATAAGTGCAGTAGCTTATACAAACATCTAAACCATTGTGCTGAAGAAAACAAGCCAGGCATAAGAGTACATATGATGGCACTAAATAAAGATCCTGAAAAGTGAAAACTTTAATTTGGAAAGCAGATCAATAATTGCCAAAGGCTAGAAAAGGGGAATAGGTTGTGAAAGGGGATAAAAGAATATATTGTTGAAGTGATTGAAATATTTTGTATTTTGATAGTGGCAGGGGTTACTAGGTTCTATAGATTTATCAATACTCAACATCATAAAATTTTACTGAATGTGAATGATGCTTCTAGAAAACTGATATTGTGAACAAATACAGGCATACAATGATACACATTTAACTTTTTAAAAAGAGCCACTTATGTAGATCTGCTAGTCTATTTAGTTGTGTTTAAGGCTTTTAGAGGCTGGACACTGGATGAAGATGAAACAAACTTCAAAATTTTTCTGTGCATCTGTTTGCATGTTGTTCAGTAACCTTGAGTTTCTTTTAAGGATGAGACTATGTCTGGAAACTTCAGTTACATAACTAACAAAAAATACATTTCTACTGTTCTTCTGAGTGAATTTCTCTTAGATTCTTCTTGATGTCTATTTTGAGTCTATTAAACTAGGGTACAACTACAAGTGTCCTGGACCTAAGTCCAGTTGTCTTACACGTGATAGTTACGGTCATCGGACTCTAGGGAGTGAAATGTAACTAATATAACTGCTCTGGGTCAGCTCTCTACTTTACAGCACTACACATAGCTTACTCACTGTAATTGTTTTTTTTTTTTCATATAAAGACACAAGTAGTGATGAGTGATTTATAAGACAAAGACATTTCATTATCTTATAATCTTAGAAACTAAAAATCCAAGTTTTGATTGCCCCATAAGTTTGGCCTCTGGTGAGGGCCTTGGCTGTGTCACAACATGGCAGCGAAGTGGGAAGGCCAATGGTCATCTGCAAAGGGCACCAAGCACTTTTGGGGGGTCTTGTTACACAGTTACCCACTCTCACTAGGTGATCAGCTGTAATCACTTCAAGGGTAGTGGCCCCCACTGACCTGATTACTTCACGACAGGTCCCACGTCTTAAAGATTCCACCACCACAGCACTACCACACTGAGGACCAAGCTTCTATCCCATGAACCTTTGAAACGCAAACCATGGTACATCTGTTTTGCTGGTTATTTGAGACAAATCATTCTGCATGCTAAGGAGTCTCAGATCCGAAAGGCAAATAATGTGTTTCTTTGGGATTTATGCTTCCATCTCTGTTTTGTTATTGAAATTTATCAGCACAGAAAGGACCTGCATATCTGTGCCTAGGCTAGGATAAGTCATGGCAAAGTCCACCTCAGACTAAGGCCCAGGGCCTTTGGGTACATCAGATCGTGTATTCTACAGAACAAGGCAGAAGCTTGTTTTGTGATCCATTCTCTGAGGTCACTTCCACATTTCACTGGGCACAGTGAGTCACTAAGGCTAGTTCTGGATTCAAGGGGAAGAGAATTCGATCCCAATGGTTTAGGGGAGAGGTGTCAGGAAATTTATGGCTTCAAAACCATCTCCTAGCTTTTCACACCCAAAATCACAAAATAAATTTGACTCTTCTCTTCCTCATTGCTCTAATCAGTTCCTGTTTCTGCCTTTGAGACATCTCCTGACTTCCTTCTTCCTATTGCCACCACCCTAGTTTGACCTCATAGTATCTCTCACCTAAGTTTTTCCTAATATCTGACCTCCATTCCTTTCCTTAAGAATTATTATCCCAAATTCCATTGTCACTATCCTGATGAGAGATTCAGGGCGCTTCTAAAAGGGTTTTAAACTTCACCTCACATTCAATGTACCCCACCATTGGGCTCTGACTTCTTTTTGCAGACTTATCGTCTATATTTTTCTCATGTGCTTCAATATAAGACTATTTTTAACTTTCTCTGAATCACATCCCATCTTGCTTATGCTCCTGGCGCTGCTCTTTCTATTGGAATCTCACATACTCCTGTCCTTTTCATGTCTTGTCCAGATCCCCACTAGCAATCCTTTGGAAACAATCTCTTGTATCCTTTCAGCACTTTTTAGTATTACTTTCATCACAATCTGTATTCACATAGTAGTTCGGTGTACATACCACTCTACAAAATATTTAAGATGTTTTCCTTTATTTATAATACTCCCTTATGAATGACCTGTTAAGCTTTGTTTTCCAGCATTATTTTTCAGTATATTATGGTTCCAAGTTTAGTGTTGGATGGCTATCTGTATAACCATCTTATTTATAATCTATAAAAGCAGAAGTTGCCAATATACTTTTCTTTAAAGCCCATATAGACTTTGTTTTCAAGGATGTATTTTTCCTACCAGAAGCATTAATTATGTACTTGAAACCACACATTTTAAAATTTATTTCTTCCCAAAGAGGCACAGATTAAATTCTAACATCATAATAAATCTTACATAACACATTCCAGTTAATGAAGCTTAGGTCTTTACAAATGACTAATTCCTTTGTGTTACGGGAAACAAGTTACATACTGTACAACATAAAACTTCACAGACTTGTTTCTACAGGTGGTTTTAAACTCAACATGTAAGCAGAGCAAGGTAATTAAACCACATTCCATATTTTCATCAAGGTACCTGGTTCTACCCACTGAACCAGTATTTTAAAATATCTCTCACCACTAATAACCTTCCACATTTCAAAATATGTTTGGATATAAAATTTGACAGAATTTAATGCATTGTGGTTCCCATGAGTTGACAGAAAGACAACCACTTAGGCAAGCAAATGGACTTCATAGTCATTTAGAATTGTGGTATCATCCCTTCACAAATGGATTTGTTTAGAGAATAGTTGGAGAGCTACCAAACTTAAGTTTGATAACACAGGCAGGTTGAATGCCTCTGTTATTCAACAGCAACTAAATAATGCATAACAAATTAAAGCCTTCATATTGATGCTTAGGTTAGGTCATTGTTACTTTCATTCTCCGATTCAGTGGGGCCACAAGTCTTCTAGAATTTGTTCCACCCTGGGTTCTTGACATTATAACTATGAGTATGATATGCAAGTCTGAGCCAACTTAATTTCTGGTAGTTCATGTTGTAACTGAACTGGTTTAGTAGATATCCTCAACAGATATTTTAATTACTATCTATAATGCCACAGATTAATGTCTGGTGGAAAGTTTTTATTTTCTAATATGTGTTTGATTTTATATTATATGCTAGTGGTGATGAATCTATGGCACACATGCTGTAGTGGGCTGTTTGTTACTGAAGGCTCTAGGTCCATCATCATGGCTGCACACTATTTACATGAAGGTATACATAAATGCAATGTCTTTTTAGGAAGCAAAGAACAAGGAACTACTTTTCATATTTACCTCTCTGTCCCTTTGCCCCTGCCCACTTTAGTAATATGAAGGAGATGTCATATTTTGCTTGTAGCCTCAAAAGCCAGTCTTAGCTGACACCTTAGCTTGTGCAGCTGGGACAAGACCTCCCTCCTGTGCCCTACTGGAATCTTTGACTCATAGACTCTTTGGACATGAGAAAATGGTTACTAGTATGTGTCACTAAAAGCGGAGTGGTTTGTTAAACAAATCTATAGCTAGAACATTTTCGATGCCGTTAACAAAAAAGAACTAGGGGAGTGGTTTTAATGAGCTAGAAATACCTACAAGTCATCTATGCTTGTATTTAGGAATGTGAGGCTACAGCTCAGCTTAGAAGTTTAACCAAATAACAAACTTAGCAATTATTTTTGTAGAGGTGATAATTGAAAAAATAGACAAACCACCCCAGAAGGTGCAGGTAGTCTGATAAGAAAAGAGGACACAGACTGAAGGAGTGAGGCAGAGAAATGAAAAAAGTGTCAAGCAAGAGGGCCTAGAAGCAACTCAAATGGGTTAGGGAAGAAGAAAATCAAAAGGCACAAGTTGGATGTGACTGTAATAAGGTGGCAACATAGCAACTGTTTGAAAATAGAAGATGTTAACATGGTACGTATGCTATTTGAATACCTTTGGAAGTAAGTTCTGAGTTAAATCCACATTATAAAAATGATCCTGGTTTATTAACATTGATAAAGCCTCAGGTACTAAAATTTAGGTAATAAAATTATTTCTGTTAGTGTGTCAGGTAGCACCTCTATTTTCTTAAACTATGCTTAAACATGACATCTTTGAAAGAACCAGTAGGTGGAGCAGGTTTGCTGGTGTGTTAGAGGGTGAAGGAGAGGAGAAAGTAGAGATGTCAGGAAGAAGAAGGCAGAAGTGAGGAAAGAGGAAAGAGGAAAGAGGAAAGAAAGAAAGATAAAGGAGGGGAAAAGGAAAGATCAGAAAAGAGAGAAGCAGAAAAGAAGGGAACAAGTGAGAACTATTTGAAATCTACGCTTTGTGAACTGTGCTATCAAATTATTTAGAGGAGTTACTACAAGATTGAATCAATTTTTACTGCTTATATCTTGCCAGTGGTTTCACTGTACTGCATTTCTCACATTGTTACTGGGATGTTCTGAAGCTGGCAATGTTTACAATTGCAATGTATCCAACACGGAGTTCTTTGAGTTTCTAGAGAGTCCCTGAACTATTTTGCCTGGAATCATGAGAAACAAAATGTGTACATTTTCCTGTGTACTTGATTTTCTATGCTGTTCAACATGAAGGTAATAAATAGCAAATAATGGTAGTTTGGCTCTCAAAGCTTACTCTATCCAGACAGTGCATATGATACTGTAATAAATAAAGATAAGAAAATATCTTCATCATTTCAATAACTTTTTGTGTGTAATTTAATTATATTCACAATAATTTAGTACAATATTGCATATATTTATACAAATAAGAGCATATTTTGGGAGTATAAAATTAGCAGCATATAATAAAATATTAAAAATTTATTTGTGCAAATATTTTATAGATTTTTTTTATGTTTTGGAGCACTAAAAATGAAAGTGGAGGTCAGAAGGAAGAATACAGTATCTTGATTAATCAAAGACAGAAAACAATAATAAAGGTTGGATTCTTACTTCTGGTTGCAGTTATAGGGAAGGAAATGGAAATATGCTATAGCACTATCTCAAGAAATGAAGAACTAAGAAACTAAATAAGAATATTTATTTATTTATTTATTTATTTATTTATTTATGGTACCAGAGATCTAACTCACAACCTTGCACTTGCCCAGCAGGCACTTGTGCCGTTGAGCTAAATCCCCAAGACTATTATTTAAAGGTAAAAATATAAACCAAAGTGAGAGACTTTAGACTAAACACTTAAAAAATATGCTGATATGATTGCAAGCATGCCTATCATATCAATCAATGAAAGCATTGTATTATCATACTAAAATACTGTATTTCAAATGTAACTATAAAGTAAAACCCAAATACGTTATATAAAAGATACACTTAAGACAAAATGCTTCAGAAAGTAAAAAATTACAGCTATACAAGGCAAGTACAAAATTTTTTAAAATGAAGGGGTTATACCAGCCATCATAGAATTGACATCTCAATGCATGAAAGAAGGAAATTAACAATACTTGAAATGTGAATGTAAGGAAGTATGAATACTAATAGGCCAAATAATTGTTCAAAAAGGAAAAAAAACAACTAAAATAATCATAAGGAGCAACTGAATTGAAGCACACTGTAAGAGATAAATTATTGTACTTCTAAATACCTGTCAAGAATAAGTAAAGTATATAAAAATGTAAAATATTTAATTCATGTGACTAATAAGATACTTCTCATTTACACACATTTTAATCTTTGCACTATGAAAGTACAGCTAACCCTTCCAACTACTTGTTAGACATTTACAAAAATTTGTCATATTATAAATTATAAAAAAATAAATTTTTTAAAATAGAAATTTCATTGGCAATATTCTGTAATCATAACTGATTAAACAATTAAATGCATAAAACAAAATCTCATATCATGTAAATTAAAATAATCTTGATCAGTCAGCCCTGGGCCAAAGGGGAAATATAAACTGAACTTATTTAATATCTACTAAACACTGTTAATATAAACAATACTGTCAGGGATGTGTCGGTCATATTGAGCATTAAAGATTTTAATATTTATATTGATAAATAAAAAGAATGGAAAGAAACTGTTACTTTTCAACCAAGAAGTTACAAAAACACACAATAAAATAAAACAAGGAAGAGGGAAAAGAAGAAAATAGTAGGCAGGAAAATGCTAATTATGCTTAGTTTCACTATTGCTATTTAATATTGTATTAGAAATGCTAAGCTAATAAACTTAGACAAGAGTAAGAACTGTTAAGAATAAAGATTTAAAAAGTGAATAGATTATAATAATAAAAACCTGGAAATCAAGTTAGATCAATAGGAGAACAGATGAATTTTGGCATATTGATAAAATGGAGTGCTATAGGTTCACATGACAAGCTATCTCAAACATAATATTGAGGGAAAATAAAGCAACCTTCAGGATAATACTTATGATTCTCTTTGTAGAAAACTCAAAAGATGGAATGCTGGGCCATGGACTGTTTAGAGACATATGTGTGATGAAATTCAATAAAAAACAGATAAAAACACCAGACTCAGGTGAGAGGAATGTAACTGAGGCAAGATTCATGACAGTTCTTAGTAGATCTCTACTTTTTGAGCTGGATTATGGTACATAAGTGGTTATTGACATGTGTTAATAGACTATTTCCTAACTTCCTACTTCTGTTTTGTAGACATTAAGGTATACTAAACTTAATCAGAAAACCTTTTTTTCTGATTAAGAAACTTGAATCAGAAGACTTTTTTTTCTTAAAAGTGATATTAACATCCACCTTGATTTGTTGTTGTTGATATCTTGATCTATATTTCTTTGAAAACATTTCCCCCTAATATTTAAATTAACTTACATACTTTGCGGGAATTTTGGAAAATAAAAATGTAAAGGCGATAATAACAACTGCATTTTATTCCACCACTTAAAAGTAACTATGACTACTCAATATTTTGGTGTATTTTTTCTATGCCACATATATGACATAGAAAAGATGAAAGGAATTCATATATATATATATATATTTCTATGCCATATATACGAGACATACCATATATATGGTTTTGTATCTTGGTTTCTTCCCCTGAACTTTACTCTTTTTAAAATGTTTCTCCTTACAAGTTAAACACTTCAAAGGCTGAGGACAAACTGACTCTGAGAATAGGGGCTTTCCTGAAAGCAAGCTACAGCAGTGGGTGGTGGTGGTGGAGGGGCTCTAACTCACTGCCTACCACTTTCCTCCTTGGGGACTTGATATCTAGCTGGATGGGAGATTTAAGGGCTTTTTTTCTGCAGAAAATAGATAGTTCCTAAGAAAAAAGTACTTTACCCCTGGAGTCATTAATATTGATGTCCCCAAATAACAAAGGACAGCTTTTCCTTTGACCCCTAGATTTCCTCCAGAGCTTCCAATTATCTTCTTTGTGTCTCTTTATAGGAATGAATGGCTAAGCATCATCAGACATTTGTGACAAATCTTCAGAATCAGACCTTTGTGGAAATCTTCAAAGATGGGAAAAGAAAAATAAGCAAAGAGACACAAATAGATCTCTAAAATACTCAGACACGATGAAACTGAATAATGTAAATTGTGGAGATAAATAGAAGAAAGACTGAAAAGACTTAAAAGTGGTTGCATGTAGACAGCAGGATAAGAGGTGGAAGATGAAAGGAATTCCTATTTTTGCTCTCAAATTCTACTATTAGTTGATTTTGGGGTTTATTTCTAATTGCACTTGTAGCTAACATACAGAAAGTTAAAACCATGGAGTGTTTTAAGCCCTTGAAACATCATTGTAATCATGTATATGTTTCCATCACATAAATGATGGTTATCAGAAAGAATTTGCCATTCGGTTACATTAATTTTTTCATGATTTGACATTACTTTATCAGCACTCTTCCTGTTTTTGACCTCACTGTTAAGATTCATGATATACACATTATCTTGTAACTACTTTTCATTTTAAGAAATCCAGTTTGTTGTAGCTAGTTTTAGCTTTCAGAAATTAGGTTTGTTCAGGAAAAATAATTATCTAACAGTTCTTATTTCATAAAATTTTCTGATTGGTATCCAAGTATGTTTTCTTCCTAGGCTAATAGATAAAATCATTGTTTATAAAACACAATCCATTGAACAAATTTTGTACACCTCAAAGTACATGGCAAAAATACTTCAGAGGGTGAGTGCTGGTTGATGTTGGAGATGAGTGATCGCGTGAACGGTTTTTGCTTGAGAGTTTAGAGTTACATCTAAATTAATGACCCCTGAACAATTGTACACTGTTTCTGAGGTTAGGTTTTGTAAACACAGTAGCCTACTAGCTGAGCCATGAAAATATCTCAGGAGTGCTAGACAAACAAGTGTATCATGTTGATACAAAAAAGCACCTCAAAAAAGAAGATTGTAATTTTAGTAGCTTTACTTTATGTTTTCTTTAAATTATATTTTAGTGGCAATTTGAAGGAGATGCTAACAATACTTAAAAACCTCATCATAGTTTTCTTGACAGTCAGTAGAACAGGGAAATGAAAGGAAAGTAATTTAATTAGGAACAAAACCCTACCACTCTTTCCTGCCCCCTTGGTTACCACCAAATTAGAGAGTTTGTGTCTCTTGATGAGAATCTATTTATTTAAATGTCTAATTTTCCATCAAAAGGAATTAAGGTGGCATATAATAATATATAAAATTTAATGGAATGAAGTTAATTAAAAAATAAGAAAAGTTATCAAAGAGGAAATAAGAGCAGGAAATTAGAATTAGGTAAGAATGAAGTCACTATCCAAATTCAAGAGCAGGAAATTAAAATTAGGTAAGAATGAAGTCACTATCCAAATTCAAGAGCAGGAAATTAAAATTAGGTAAGAATGAAGTCACTATCCAAATTCAAGAAGCCAGTTTGGCTTAGTGCTTATGTTTCTGTTTTTTGTTTGTTTGTTTCACCAGCTTTAAGCCTCTCTCTCTGAATGAATCTACCTGTATCAGGGGTCTCGAGAGATGTAGAACCAATAATATGTATATATTTTTAAAGCAAAGGAATTAGTCTATGAATATGGCAGCTGGCAAATACAAAATCTGCAATTCTAGGTTGCTGTAGAATTCCCTCTTGCTTGGGGGAGGTCAATCTTTTGTTCTATTTTGAACATCCACTTTTTAAATTAGGCCCATTTACTCATGCAAGAAAAACTGCTTTTTACCTTTTCTAAAAATGCTGTCATAGAAACATCCTGAGCAGTGAATCTCTGAACACATCTCCACTTACTGCGGTCAAGCTATACTGTTACATAAAATTCATCCATCGCTTATACCACTAGAGCCTACTACTTGCCTTTGCCTTCCATCTTGCTTTTCTTTTCCTTCTTACATGTCGCCTACCCAAAAAGTTTCTCTTATATTTTACTCCTTTTTTTCCCTCACATCTTATTAAGGATGCTAGCCATGAACTTGTATTTCCCAGATTGGGTGAAGTTTCTCTCCTTATGCCAGTGAGTGCTTATGGGCTGGCTCCTGGGCTCTTCTGGTTTCCAACTTAGCTCTCTTCCAGTGGCTCTGCATCCCTGTCCTCTTCACTGCCGGGTCTTTGTGCAAATTTCTTATATTATTACAGATCTACCACGAACCATTTCTACTAAAGAGTTTTACAGTAGGAACCAGGTTTGCTATGCTGGGCCATATTCTCTGATGTGCTAAGGAAGTACACATGGCTGTG
The DNA here is from genome assembly GCA_004027295.1 of Dolichotis patagonum. Lineage (NCBI taxonomy): Eukaryota > Metazoa > Chordata > Mammalia > Rodentia > Caviidae > Dolichotis > Dolichotis patagonum. The sequence goes on along the minus strand of PVJX010004119.1, from coordinate 45,902 downwards.
GCATTAACAATTAGTTTCTCATGAGGGTGGATGTTAGGTTTTTTGGCGCAATAAGAGAGAAAATACAAAGTAAAAAGTAGCCTTTATTCCAAGGACGTGAAGAGGAATGTATGACCATAGACGGTCTGGGTTCCTCTGACCAGAACGTGGGATATGATATATATATATATATATCTCACCTCTGATGGGGGTGGTGCTTGGAGCGGGCATTGATGACCCGCGAGGAGCTGATTGGGACTTTTTTGTGCACACACTGGGAAAGGAAAAAGGAAGTCGTAATAGAGGAAGGAGGAAGTGACCTCATGGTAAACATCCCTTGATCCCGCCTCCCACCCCCATAATACCGTGTAATTTATTCTAGGGCAAAACTCTTTCAGTGGACAAGCAGGACAGTTCGTGGGAAAAGTTCCACCAGAACACGTGGTCTAGAGCATCTTTACTGTGGGAGGAGTCAATCGGCCAAGCTAACTCTTGCATCTTTGAGGATTAGGGAGCCCTGACCACAGCCAGTGGTCACCGGAATGAGTTGCTTTCCTTGACAGGGCTCTGAAGCTCCTGAGGAAAGGTAGCTCTCCAGCTTCTTTTACAGAAGGAGAGTAAAAATAAAAATGAAAGAAAAATAAGACAAGTGGCAACACATGAAATGTTTGTAGGCGGAAATCCACATTGTCTGCCCCCCTCCATTCTTTTTTAACTGTGTACTAGAGGACCGGTAAATACATGATGATCATTTCTGAAAGTTCTATAGTATTCCCATAAGAGCTAAGGCCAGATTTCACTCAGACAGAGCTGGGTAATCTAAGAAACATCTGAAAAATTAAATGTGTGCCTCCAAAAATTACTGGAAGAAATGAAATATTTTGGAAAAACTGTAAAGTGTTTATTGACATTAGATATTTGGTAAATCAGTTAAAATAAATGAAAACATTAAAACAAATGATTTAGTATTTCATATAAGAAGCTAGCCCAATAACTATTAGCACTTTAGAGGTAGGAAAAAGTATAATGCAGATTAAAGAGAGAAAACTTTAATCATTTTCACATCATGTTTGGTTCCTTACTGTGGAAAATATACATGGCCATACAACAAAATTACTTTTTTTGAGAATAACAAATGCTGGTAATCTGATGAAAGAATTTGGCTGGAAAAGTAAAAATCAATTCAATGAGAGCCATTTATAGGTGTATCAAAATGTATATCTTTTTATATGTACATGTTTTATATGTACCTGTTGAGAAAAGATAGCTTATTTTCTTTGTATATTTTAATTATTTTGTGTTGTTGTCAGTTGTTTGACATTTTCATTCTCTTTGTTTTTTTCCTTTGTGGTCAAGCACACATTATAGAACACCATAGCTTAGCTGAGAACATTGCACTTGTGACAATTCAAGCCACATCAAAGGTGGACAAAATAATCTATTTTTCTGGTCCTGCTCGAATCTTCTCACCCTAAGACACTACTACCCCATTGGCCCCAATCACTCCCACCAAGAATGATCTTACTCCACTTTGAACCTACACATGTTTACTATCTAGAACTCTCATCTTATTTTCCCTTGACATTTGATGACTATTACTTACACTTTGTAAATTTAAATCTGCTTTTAAATGCTACATTTCCCCTTACTCTAGCTCTTACTAACACAAAGTGAGGGGTTACTATGTGTCAGGCATTGTTCTAAAATTATAAGTTAATAAATTGACTATTTAAGCTAATCTTATGAGGGGCTTGTTCCCATTGCATGCATAAGAAAAGTTGAGGGGTGGAGGATGAATTATTTGCTCAACACTGCAGGACCAAAGGTTGAACCAAAAGACCATTGGCTGTAAAGTTACTCAGAGCCATTGACTAGGATATGAAAGTTGGGCAGGAATCAAGATCTTTACTCACAACTGTGCTACTCCCAGCCCTTAGCCAGTACTTGTATTCAATAAAGAATCTGCAAATGTTTTTTTGGTGCTCTGAGAAAACAAATTCTAGAGCTATGGAAACAAAGAAAAAAAAAATCTAGAGAACTTGTACTCTATGAATAATTGAATTTTCTCTTTACCTTTTTAGATGTTAAATTTAAAGTTTTAGATTAATTGGACTTTCATTTAGTTGAGAATTAATGTTAATAGTATTGAGGCTTCTCTGGCATTGATTTTTTTTTTAAGTGTCAACCTGCGATTTGATGATACAACTTTAGAAATATGTATAGAAACTTGCTGTTATATAACAAACCACTTCCTGGAATGTGTTTATTCCTTTATCTGCAGCATTTATTTCTCTACTGGTAAGGTCATGTACTTGTACTTGTGTCACCACATGAAGCATATATATCACAAACATAGATCAATAAATAACCAAGTTTTTAGGTTAGTATCCCTTGTGATTCTGTGTAAATATAGGTATTTTGATATAGTGGTCAAAAAGATCCATGTGTTAATAAATCAAAACACATAAATCAGTGTCAGGCACATAATAGGTATACACTATTATTATTAAACTCTACAATTTCAGGGCATGTATTTAGTTCAGTCATCTGCAACCAGAAGTTTCAACTCCGTTTACTCTGAAGGATTGAAGTGAAGACTTTATTCTCATAGAATCACCAGATTAGTTTTGGAAGGGACTAGTCTTAGTCTATTTTGGATTCCATAACAGAATACCTGAAACTGGCTAATGTATAAATAAAACAAATGTATTTTTTACAGTTCTAGAAGCTGAGAAATACAAGGCCAGGGGACTTCATCTGGTAAAGATCTTCTTGCTGGTGAGGACTCTTCAGGGTCCTGAGGCGGTGCCAGATGTCACATGAGGAGGTAGAACAAGGGTGCTAGAGAGAGCTCATTTTTATAACAAAGCCATTCTTCAAGCTACTGAGTTCATTACTTCATGAATGTAGAAGTTCCAGGATCAAATTACCTCTCAAAGGTCCTACCTATTAAGTACCATGAACATACGACTTTGGAAGAAATATATTTGAATTTAAAAACATTACAAATATAAAACATTGTACATAACTACAGAGAACTACAATCTCTGGTTCTGCTCAAATTTTCTCACCTGGAGACTCTATCTCACCTGCTGGTTCCACGGTCACAAAAATTTTACCTCTTTTGTGTAAGCCTATTTTTCTGAAAAAAAAAATCACTGAAGAAATTTTTTCCTATGAGTGTGTAAATATATACTTCCATCCTTTACAATGTATTTGGGGAATTTTTTCCATAGCATCACATTTAGGTTGTTATTTTTCTTTTTAATGTGTCTATAACACAAAACATTTCAGACAGTTAAGCGATGTGTATAACCAGTACCATGTAAATGGATATTGAGCCATTCCTACTCCTCATTTTTTTGTTCTTTGATACTGTGGTAGTAAGTCACAAAAGCTGACTTCCAATGAGCCTTATCTCCTGATATTCCTAATTTTGTGTATTCCTTTTCTTTCTTGAGTTGGGTTGTGGCCTATGTAACAAGAAGGAGCTATGGAAATGACAGTTCCAGAACCAGGCCATAGAAAGTGCAACGGCTTCTGCCTTGCATTTGTTTTGGATTTGTTTTGGATCACTTACTTTGGTGGAAGCTAGTTTGCTTATCACTGGGTCCCTCCAACAGAGCAAGAAGTCTGCTTGGTGAGGTGCTCAGGCCTCCTAACTTAGGCTGTCATCTCCCTGAGGTGCTCAGGCCTCCTAACTTAGGCTGTCATCTCCCTGAGGTGCTCAGGCCTCCTAACTTAGGCTGTCATCTCCCTAAGTTAGTCTCATCAGAATTGGTCTTCCAGTCCCAGTCAAGCCTTCCGATGGCAGCAGTCTCCACCAGCTGACTGCAATTTTCTCTCTCGTCAGCAAGGCAGAAACTATATGAGCTAATTATGCTTATTATGACTTTCTGCTTTTAAGTTTTGAGGTAATTATTAATGCAGCAATGAATATATTGTGAGCAGTGCCACAATGATCAGACACATCTACTAATGTTTATACAAGTCTAAAGACAAATTTCTAAAAGTAGAATTGAAAACAACTTGAATTTTAAATTTTATTTAATAATGTCCTATTTAATTTAGCAATATCTCACATTGAATGAGGTTGCTTCCCCATACTACTCTTGGACATTGCAGCTTATACTAGTTTTGACATTTTATAAATTTTAAAGGATTTCTTTTTTTAAAATTGAAAGTTTTATTTTAATGAGAAAAAATTTAAAAATGGTACAAAATTTCAAAACAAGATAATAGGAGGGTAACAATGGTTAATATGTTGCATTTTGTTATCTTCAAAGTAGTTGCTCATATTACAAGATATAGGCATGGAAAATTAAACAATATAAACATAAACTTTTCTTTATAGTGAACTAATAGAAATTAGTAGTGTAACTATCTTAACTATCATATATATATTTTTTTTCTTTTCCCTTCTTTTTTTTCTTTCCCGCATCTCAATTTCTCTTTCCTTTTGAACAGTTTCTTACCATTTCACAATATCTCTTGTACATTTTGGATCTTATTTACTCTTTCAACTCCTTACAGTATGTAAACAATATGAAGTTTACACATTCATATCTGATTTATTTCACTTATGATTATGGTCTCAAGTTGTATCAATTTATCTATAAAAGTCTCTAGTTTATCCTTCTTTATAGCTGAGTATTATTCCATTGTATAAAAATGCATCTTTTTTTAATCCATCCCTAAGCTGATAGGCATTTGGGCTGTTTCCATGATTTAGCTACTACAAATTATGCTGTTATAAACATGAATGTGCATATATCACTGCAGTATGATGTTTTTAATTCTTAATTATCTATGACATTGAGCATTTTTCCATATATTTACTGGCCATTTATATCTATATTTCTGTTAACTGCCAGTTTCAGTTAATAATAATAATAATAATATTAATAATATTATTATATTTGTAATGTTTATATTTGTAATGTTTATATTTGTAATGTTTTTAAATTCCAATAATATTCAGTTAATAATAATAATATTATTAAGAATATAATAATTATTTAGGAATTATTATATTGGATTGCTCATCTTTTTCCTGTGAGTGCTCCTTGTGTGTACAATTTTTACATATTTTTACACATGTGCATGTTGGTCCCCACTGTAAAATTTTAATTGTAACATTATTTATGAAATTTTTCAGGGTAGAAAATTTTTACTTGTGATAGTAAAATGTGTCTTTTAAAATAGATTCTGGGTTTTATAAAAATACATCTATATTTATTAAAAGGAAAATTCTCATATTATCTCCTGGTTTATTTTTTATATTTTTTACATTTTTCCTACAAGTAGTGATGACTGAAAAATTGGTGCTCAATAATGACAGTAATATCAAACAAAACCCCCAATTTTTGGTATTTTCCAGTTTTCAAAATATAAATACTCCCACATATAATTTCAGGATCCCAGCAAGACTTGACTGAACACAGAGTTAACTAGGGTGAAAGGTGCAGAAGTGGTCCATACTGGTTCCAGGACACTGCTGCATAAGAAATATATTTAACATAGGACTTTTATTCTTTTTTCTTTTCTAACCATCTGAGGTACAGAAAGATTATATTTCTTTTTGAAGCAGATGAACCTTAATTCTAATATTTACTTATTTTAGTTACACTCTTAATATATTATATATATAAATGTGAGCTTTTCCTTCAACATGTTTCCACTGTTAAAACATGTATAAAAACCATTGAATCTTCAACAAGATGTGAGGATGGGTGTGGCAGGCAAAGGTGTGTATCTCACTTAGAAAGGTGACACGCCTTTCTTGTTTTAGGCCTTCAGGTTCCTGCCCATATCATCATCATCTGTAGTTTAAGTACTAAACACTGTCATTCTGTGTGTGTGTGTGTGTGTGTATGTGTGTGTGTGTGTGTGTGTGTGTGTGAGAGAGAGAGAGAGAGAGAGAGAGAGAGAGAGAGAGAGAGAGAGAGAAATTGGGTCCTGTTTTGTTGTCCAAGCTGGTCTTGAACTTCCAAGCTGAAGCAGTTCTCTTGCTTTAGCCTCCCAAAGAGTGACATCTGAGTGACAATGTGTCAATGTAAGTTCATCAATTGCAGCAAATGTAACACTCTGGTGGGGAAAATGATCATGGGGAGGCTGGCTCTAGGGGACCTCTGTACCTTCTACTTAGTTTCGATGTAAACCTAAAATTCTCTAAAAACAAAATCTATTTAGAAATTAACAACAACAACCAAAACTCATCTCATATCCTTTGTTATACAAAAGTAAGATGAAAGATGAGAGAATGAGGTGCTATCTTTTCTAAGAGACTGCCTTTTAACAGAGAAGGAAATTGTTAACGGGTGGTATAATAAAGCTCCGCTTCAGACAGCAGGTGGGTGTGAGAGTTTACTGGTCTACAGCTTTCCCATAAATCATAAAGAGAGGAGAGGAGCAGACATAAGAGGCAGGAGACAAAAACCAAAAGAGCAGAGGATTAGAAGGCACAGATTGGGGTTTCAGTTGTGGCTGGATCACTTCCTGGATGAGTGATCTGGAGAATTCCTTGAGACTCATTTTTGTCACCCGAGTAATAAGAAGAAGAGTAGAACATTTTTTTCCTGTACTTTGATGAAGGTAAGCTAGACACCCTGTGAGGACATGTTTCATTCACTAGAGTAATGCAAGTGTTTTGAGTATTAGTCACAGTGAAGATAGATGTGCTTTGGAAGCATTCACATTCTAGTTAGCAATGGGGTCTATCTGCCTGGGTTCCATTGATTTTACTCTCTTTTTCCATTAATTTAGTGTCTCAGTTTTCTCTCAAATAGGAATAACAATGTTTAGTTGGTGGATTTAAGGGTGAAAAAGATACACTTGTAAGGTATTTAGAAAAGCACCTGTCCCAGTAACGGCTCAACAGAATGTTATTCTTTTCTTTCAAAATCCCCAGGAAACAGCAATGGTGACTGTCTCTGAAGTTTAGCTCAAACATCATGTCATGCCTCATTGACCCAAGAAAGAAGAAAACATTTCGTTCCCATTATTTCTCTAGGGCTTTTAACACATTCTACCTCCCTCAGTTCAGCATTCCCACAGTCATTCCTCAACACTTGAGTAAGAGGGAAAAACTTCCTCTCTCCACCATGAAGGTTCAATATTGAGTCTACAAAAGAAAATGACAGTAAACACACCAACAGGAGAACCAATTATGTACATATGCATGGAAGTTCCACAAAATATGAGACTTGAAGAAGGGCTGATGACAACATTTTAAGAGCATCCTGCACGAAAAACAAATATATGGATTAATGCTTCTGGGAGTGTGTATGGGGGGAGGTAGAGACAACTTATGTTTGGGATGAAGGGAGGAAATTTTGGTGAATAAAAGTTGTCTAGTTATGCAGACAAAAGTCTCTCAGGTAATAAAAGTTGTCTGGTGTAGTTTTCATAAGAATAGGTGATAGTCTGTGGTGTAATTTCAATCTCGTTTCCTGTGACACAGTTAGCCTTTCCCAACTCATAAAATTCCTAGGTATGTGACTCATGTCAAGTTCCTTTTGGGAGGATCTATCTTGAGGCAGATGAAGCAGCTTCAGAGAAGGTGCTTCCCTGCACCTTGCGAGTAAAAGAGGACTAGAGACAGCAGAGTAGCAGAAGGTCAGACAGACCCTCCAGTCTCAAAGTACTCCGCATGTCAAAATGCCATATTTTGAAGTATTGTTTCCTGAGCGCCAGCGGCCTCTTGGGTGTGCCCTCATCACTATTAAAACTGCACCTGTTTGAAAGGAAGTAAACTATCAAGAGTGGTTTGGACAGTTGAAAGCGGACTTATGCATTTTTAACAAAGAAAAAATTTTTAAAGGCACAGAACAGCAACCAATTCTGTTGAAACTTGCAGTGTACAGTTAAGAGCATGATCCATAAATAGGAACTACAAAAATCCTAGTTATTCATTACTGTTGTTACATTTTTGAAAGGGTGTTTATTTTTTTCTTCATGTCTGTATTTTTGTTTGACACCTGTCTTCCTGAGCAGAAATAACTTCCTTTCTACGAAGCTGCTGGGTTTCTCTGGCAGTGGGGGTTCTGAGTCTTGCGTGTGATCATCTTTCTCATTTCAGTAACGAGATCAGTCACCAAATTACCCTTTGCTCTCCAGTGATGGCTGCCACCTCTCGATTTCATGAAAAATGATAAAACAAATGAGTCAGCCCCTGGGACCCTTCAAGAATGGCACGCGATGCTCAGGCTAAACTCAACTCTAGCTGTAGTTAAAGTTCCCAAAAAAAGCCTTTTGAAATCTTCCAGGAACGCAGGCATGCATCTGGCTTCCTTTTACTTTTCCCTTCTGCTTCTTATTTGTCTTCCATTTATTTTGAAACAATTAAATATATGTTTCATTTTGAACAAAAAACAGTGATTTTCCCTTTGAGGTAAGTTTCTGCATACTTGTATATAAAGACAAGATATTTTGAATAGTAGAAGGAGGCAAGCATGTTTTATCACCTAATTATCAGTCAACAACTACAGTTTTAGGAAGATCTTTTTGCTTAGGTTGTGCTATTAATTTCCTCTTCTTCCTGAGATAAGCTGCATTTCAGTGACTGGTTTCATAACTTATGTCATGTTTTTTTACCTGTGTTGTTTTTCTGTTCTTTTTTTAAAATTACAGCAGTTCTCCTTGTTTCAAATACTTAGTGTATATGAAATAATTTTTAAATCATGGAAGAAAAACAAATTGTGAGACTGAAGAATTCTAAATAAACCCCAAATCTAAACTATTTTTTCAATTAGCTTTGTTTTCCTTTATAAGGAAATCATTATTGATGTAGTAAGAATTGGAAGAGGGATTTTGGATCTTTTGGGCTTTTATTATTGTTCTTATAAAATATGGTCTAGAAAGAAAGAAAACCAATAGCAATTTGGAATTGTTTAGTAACTAGTCCTGCTCTATTAGCACTTTATCTTTCTTATTTGCTAGAATTCACTGAGTGGATAAGTCTGGATAAAGTGAATCCCGGGTGATAGAAACTTTAAGTAGCAGAGGGTGAATTGGGGTGGCAAAAAAGGATATTGGAGAGATTGATTTAGCCTAGGATACAACATAGAAAAACTATTAGCATTCATCTTTTAAATAAATCAAATTTTATTTCTTTATAAATAGAATTTTAATCAAGTGAATAAAGAGGAATTCAGTCTGAGTGTTCATTTGTGTCTATATAAATTTTTAAAAAATAGATTATATCAAAGAATTCAAATTAAGCAGCATTAAGTGTATACATTTGAGTATATCAGGAATTCAGTCTGAGTGTTCATTTGTGTCTATATAAATTTTTAAAAAATAGATTATATCAAAGAATTCAAATTAAGCAGCATTAAGTGTATACATTTGAGTATATCAATATATACAACCTAAATAATATAAGATTACTAGAAATACCAAACTAGCAAGATCTATGTTTTGTTCACCTTAACCTTACCTATTTCAGACTGATCCAGAGTTAATGTCTCGGGGTGCTGGTGGTTGCCCATCACACTACATCTAAAATTAGGAAGAGTCTTTGAATTATATCTAGCAGAGTGCCTGGAAAATGTCTTGTTTGTAATAGTTAATATTTGTTGAATAGCATGAAAGATAAATCTTACCATCATGTAATTATTTTCCTGAAGCTAATCTTATGCTATTTCTTGTATAGGACAAATATTTAAACATCTTACATTGTTTTAAAATATTTCCTGCCTTAAGCTTTAAGAAACTTTTTCCAACTTTGGTGTTGCAGGATTTTATTTGATCTTAAAACATAAGACAAAGATAGAATAATAAACCCCCACTTGATATACTTCTTATCCCAGTTGAACACCAAGCTCAACGGAAATGGAAAGGTTTCTTGCTTAGGCTGTAAACAATCAATCCATAAGAGAACAAACTGTTGTGCAGAGTGTTTATAGTAAGCATGTCCTACCTGAAGGATAAATGTTAACTAATTATGACTATTTCTTAGCACCAGTGATACTATAAGACTAACAAGAGCAGATGAGGTTTATTAGTAATACTGGTTAATTACAGAGAAGTAAGCTATTACCATGTGATAATGGTTTATTGCAATATACCCTAACAAAGCTTTTATAGTATACATTATTATCCTTTTTAAAGGCCGGAAGGGACTGAATGAGGAAGGAGGCAGAACTATTTCTTTTGGCCCAAAAGAAAACCTAACTGCCATATTTTATAATTCTAAAACTAGCATGGCTGATTAGTTACATCTGCTAAGAATAAAAGTGAAAGTACTTTACAATGTATTTGGTAATGCAGATTACACCCTGCAGAAAATCTGGCTAATTCTCTTGGCCAGAAAGGCATTTACCAGAATAGATACAACTGGAATTTATTTATTTATTTATTCATTCATTTATTTTTGTCTTTCTGAGACAGGGTCTCCCTATGTAGTTTAGGCTGGCCTTCAGCTCACTTTGTAGCCCAGGCTAGTCTCGAACTCCAAATGATCTGCATGCTTCAGCCTCTTAGTGCTGGCATTACAGGCCTACACCACCAAGCCCAGCTTTACCACTGGAATTTTTAAATGAAGGAATATATTAAGCAGAATAGAACTCCACTAAGGTTCTTATATTAAAACAACTCTGTGGCAAGTTTGAGGCATTTTGATCCTGGTAGCTTCTCCTCCTCCTTTTCTTTTAACTAATTTTTTAATTTTTATATTAGGCAGGCCTTCTGAAACAATGCTGGAGCCTTAAGATCTTTAAGGCATGCAGTTCTGCTTTTTATTTTATTTATGAATTTTTTGGGGGGGTACCAAGGATCGAACTCAGGACCTTGTGCTTGCCTAGTAGGCACTTATGCCACTGAGCTAAATCCCCAGTCCTACTTTTATTTTTAAATCTAGGAATTTGGACTACTTGGTTACTTACTTTTACATTGAGTATTTCCAAAGAAAACTCAGCATTATTTGGAGTGAGTATTGGTAGAAGAATTTTTTTAACTTTCAGCTTATCCTCAATCAGGATACACTTTCAACAGCCTGAGGACATAAAGAGAACTGAAAGACTGAGATGTTTTCCAGAAATCTTGTACTGCCTTCAAGGGCACATACTCTCCTCATGCCCTCCTTGTGGTGCTTCTCTAGGTTGGTTGCCTTTTCTAGGGAAGGCTACACACACTCTGCTTTCAGGGACTTGAGATTGCTGTTCTTTTTAGTCATAGATAGGGTTTCTGCTTTTATCAATCCCAGGCTACTGCACCATGCCTTGTGATTCCCTTTTAGAAAACTCTCTTGAATTATTGTAAGTTTGTTGAGCCATATGTTCATTCTGGTATCCTGATATGTAATTTAATATCACTAAAGAATATGAGGTATTTTCAGTGGAGAGAGAGAGAGAGATTCCACAATGGATCACCCAGCACTGACAGCTTTGGATTGAAACAAAGCAGCTCAACTGTAGCCAGTGAGCCAGCTGTAGTGGGAAACAATGAGTTTTCTGCTGGCCTACCAGATTCACTGCCTGCAAGTGGCTTGGTTTGCTGCAGCTAGAAGTCTATGCCTCTGGTACTTCCCATTAGGATCATTCAAGTCTAACATTTTCCTTAGGAATATATCATAAAAAACTCTCTGTCTTCCTTTGTAAATCTCATTATCCTTCCAGGAAAGGTTCTTTTAATTCTGAAATAATCCCAGGTATAAGACAACTGCAGTATTTCTATTTCATGCTCTTGGGAATTTAGAATCAAATTCATAGTATTTTTCGTTTGGGTAATTTGAATTCATGTAGTTCAACCTCTTGTCACACATAATAATCTGAGGTCTTTGGGGATTCCTTACTCAAAGCACCTGAACTAGTGATTACTGTTAGTGCCAGATCCCGTGAAACCTACAGGCTTGATTTCTTTGGCCTCATCTTTCTGTCCAGAAATTTCAGCCTTAACACTATTAAGAAGCCTGAAAATGAAAGTTCTGTGTTCTTTCAGGATAAAGTGAGAGAATAGAAGAATATAAAAAAAGGGAAGATATTTTTAACTCTTGAAGGAACTGTTTGAGGACTCCATAGTCTTAGAGGACTATGGTTTCCCCATTAATCCTACAGTAACCCAGTCACCTACATTTTTTTTCCTGAAAGTTTTTCCATTTTATATAGGGAAGATATTTCAAGTAAATAGTCAGTGGCAGAGGTTACACATAAGGCATCCAGCCTAAGGAAGCAATTCAGTTCCCCCTCCAAGTGTGCTTTAGTCATGCTATACTAAAAGTGGTGAGAATTTTCCCAGAAAAGGAATATACATAACAGAATGTTAAAATTGAAATTTCAGCCTGGCACCAACATAAAATAAATGCAAAATTTCCAAATAGGTTGCTAAATTACAATATGCAGATGGGACAAGAATAATTTTTGGAACATATTTCATAACTCTTGAATTCCTTCAGAGAATACAAAAAAGTGTTTTGTATGATTGCTTCAGGAGTCACTAGTAGCTGGATTCCAACCATTTACACTTGTGAAGGTTACTCCTATGCTGAACCCAGCAAGAAGCTGCTTCAGTGGTCCTACTTGGAGAGCTTATTGTGTGTTTTCAGTACGTCAAGGACACCAAGGACTGATTGATTCTTTCTGGGACAGGCTTATGCAAAAATTGTCTCATTAGCACTGTGGTGATCCAGGCAGGAGTTCAGTGCTATACAGGGACAAAAATGTCTGGCTTACTGTTTCCCATGGACAAAAGGTGAGGTGTAGAGATAAATGGTATAGTCTCTCTGCTGGTAGACCACCAGGTTTTAAAGAACCTGGGAAAATGAGAAGTATCTTTTTAGTCTTGAGAGGTGATGCTGGAGCAGTGTCTTGCAATGATAGGTTCAAAAACCCCCTATCATTGTCTCACATGAGTCATAGTCAGCATCGGCCATACCCAGAGAAGAAGTCCCATGGCAAAGTATGGACTATAAATCTCCTTACCTTTTCTCCCTCCCCCCACATAAGGGGGTCAGATGAAATACAAGGTGCTCAATTAAATTTGAAATTCAAGTAAATGATGAATACTATTATACATATTTCCTAAGCAATTTTTGGGACTTATTTGTACTAAAAAAATCATGTTATTAATCTGAAACTCAAATCTATATAAATGTGTCATACTTTTGTTTACTAAATCTGTCAACCTTATTTTCACTTCACCTTCCCTGAATAGCTAATGAGTAGGTAATGGTGAGAGAAAGGAAAGAACAGCTGTTGCTTGTTCTTTTCTAAATTGACACTGTGTTGTTTTTTGTTTTCATCCAAAGTTCTTCCCAAAGAGTTAGTCGAAAAGTCAAAGGACCTGCCCAATTCTTCAGGCAAGGGTAGAGAAATACTGGTTTGCCAAATAAATTTTAAAAGGATTTGATAAGAACAAAAAATGAATGTTTTGAGTATGCCACAAATCCTCTTTGTCAAATGATGCAGGTCTGTATATTTAATTTTGTTTATTGAATGTTTCTTCCTTAGAACCATAACTTTTTGATCTTTTAGTTTTTGTGATCTTCAGAAATTATTTAGGGAAATTTTACTTTGTAATATAATTCTGTGGCACAGCTGACTAAAGCTCTGTACTGAATAATCACCACAACTTATCTAACTAACTAAAGGTCTGTACAGAATAATCACCAAAACTTATTTTCAGATAAGTTATAATAGTGTATGCATGAAGTCCTTAAAAACTGCAAATAAAAGAAAATTCAACACAAGTGAACTTAAACAAATTAATTTTTGTAGGTTAGCACATGGCAGGTCTAAGTGTAGGAAGACTTAAACATTGTTTGACTTACAGAAAGGATTAGTTTCAATAGGGTTTAGTGGCTGAGAAAGTAATGCTATACTGATACTCCACACAGCATGATTGCCAGGTTTGGCCTATAACATGCTCACCCTGCTATGAATGTGGTCTGAGGATAGATATATGGAGGAACTGAAATCTATCAAGGGGCTGAGAGTGGGTTCATCTTTTACCAAAACACATATAAATCTGTTTTGGAAAGTGCAGATAGATGATTGCCTGGAGGTATGAATGAATTTTCCACTATTTGCAGAAAAGAGAAAGTGTGTGTGTGGAGGCTTGGTCAACCAAAAAGTGTCCACTACAGTTGGAACTTTAAATTTCTGTCACTGACTGCATGCCTGGTGATACCACAAAACTAATAGTCTGTACCTTTGCAAGCATCAGTCAATTCCAAAGGACACAATTCTCAGTGCATGAAACCTGGGTTTCAAAAGCCTCTTGTTTATAAGGCTAACACTTTCATTACTTGACATTGAAGGGCCCAAGAGATTCAAGGGTAGGTAAAAGACCATAACTGGGTGGGGCATTTACAGGATTTGGGGCTGTGGTTATTTACCAACTGGAATAACCACAGATCAACATTCTAACAAATTTTATCATTGTCTCCATGTGACCTAGCCAAGAGTTTTGTTTTGTTTTGTTTTGCTTTTAAATGTGAGATTTTGCTTTTGAATAGATGCTTCATTTCTCTTAGTTTCTTCATTTTATGAATTGGAAGATTTTAACAATTTCTCTGAAATCAATGTTTGTGTTTTACTCTGGGTAACAATTTATATAAACATGCCTTTAATTTTGTCATGTGGTATATCTGCCTTAGAATAAAGTAGACAGTTGTTACAGATTTTAAAACACAGAGAACCAAATTATCATTTGAAATTTGGCATATTCAATTTAACTGAATTTGTCTGACTTTAATTGAATCTTGGCATTAAGATATTCAAATGCATAATTTCTAAGACATAAAGCATTTCTTGCTGTTTCTCATTTGTCATCTTTTCATGGGAGAAAACCAGCCATTTAACATCTTAAAAACCACCACTGGTGCAGAGGCACATAACCAGACATCGCTAAAGGAATATTAGAATTACATGGCGATCATTCATTCTCCTGAGAATGAGCTAGTGGTTGAAGGGCTTCATGTGTAGCTGCTGCTCTTAGCAGGGTCACCCAAACTGTACAGACAAGGATGGCACAGCATCACATTTAACTTCTTCCTCATTAGGTCAAATAGCTTCACAGGGTATGGATTTTACCCCAGTGCTTCAGTTGCCTGCTCTAGCGCCCTGAAAGAAGCCTACTCAACCTCTGAGGTATTGCCTGACTGATCATTTTAGATTTTAAAAAAGACACAAAAGTAGGAATTATTTCCTAAAATAAATGGAAAACCAGCAGCAATGATGCCAGTGGTTCCTGCTCCCACCTTTTCCTTTGCCTTCTTCTTCCCACTCAGCTCAAATCAGAGTTGATTATTCCAGTTGGCAATATTATAGGTACAGGAATTATAGGCAAGAGTGGAGCATATTATAACTCTAACTGGAGACATGCATAAAATACTTGTGATATTTTGGATTATTGGTCTGTCTAACAGAGTATTTTAAATATTTGTAGATCTGTATTTGTAGATTTTCCTGCAGTTTGCCATAAATGATGTCAAAGCCCAGAAAAGATGTTGATCTACCAAGAGAGAAATTCTTGCCTGTTGTGAGCATTTTCTAGTATCTTCAGAGCAAAACCATGGGTCTATTGTTACGTAAGCCTTCTCTTCCCTCTTTATTTATAATTTGTGTTGTAGTACAAGCATGTGCAAAAACTTTTGAGACTTCTAAAGGAGTCATAGAGGTAAGTACTAACCATTTTATCTTTTTAAAATGAGCATTTTCTACAACACTAGATACAACTAAATGGTAAATATAGTCATACTGCTTTCAACAAAATAGTTCTCAAATATAATGTATAAAATCTGATATTTTCTTCCCAGGAACTGTCAGCAAAGAATTATTAGGCTGTCTAGGGTTTTCTCAGCCTTTATTGAGTTTGCCTCCCAATAAATTATTTGATACTGAAATGCTTCTCTCACTTCCTCTCAGAAGTTCATAATAGCAGGATTTACATATTACCTAATGTAGATTATAAGCCTGGAGTTTCTAGAAAAAATTATAGTACCTAATAAAGCTGGAGGCACTCTTGATCAAACAGTGACTACAAATGATTATTTTTGGTTTCAAGTTGTATTGGATTTATATTCATTTATATTCAAAATGTCTTTCATTTAAATAAGATATCAATGCTACATAAAGAACTGAATGGGAATCAAGAAAAAATTACTGCGTCAATTATTTATTTAATTGTAGTATAAATAGAATGATCTAAAATGTTAAAGTTGTAGGATTGTTTCTAAATAACTGTGATTGGAATAGATTCCTTCTCTCTCATAGTTACACTGTACCAGAATCAAAAGAAATTCAATGCAAAAGAACAGGCACATAATGTTTGTAAGAATTTTATGTTTGTAAGAATTCTGCATTATAATTTTAGTCAATGGTTTGCTATCTCTGCCATGTTTGGTTTAGTTCGTCAATCACAAGTGCCTGATGGGTAACAAAGAAAGATATGTGTATTCAAATGTATATCCAAAGGTGTATATATTCACATGGCTTCCCTGACCCCTTCTCATCCCAGGGTTAGGGAAGCTCTCTCTAGCTGCCAGACACGTGACACTAGATGATTTGATGTTCAGAAGGCAAGGAGGCATGGAGAAGATAAGACCTGCTTGAACGCTGAAACGGTCATCACCATTTAAAAATTTTAAATGGGTAGCAGTTTTCAAACCACTGCCCTTAAGTAACAAAGTGCTTATAAAGGTGACAGGGGACCTTCTTAGAAAGAATTCAAAGATTATTGGGAGACTTCTTGAGGCTAATGTGGATGTTATCCCCACAGCTCCAAAAAAAAAAAAAGAACCAGCAAAATAAAATTCAGGAGGATCCATAATTCAGAATTTATGTTTCACAATTAATTTAGCTACTACTTTTACTAATCATTTTTTTAAAAATGAACTAAATTTTAGCTT
Source organism: Dolichotis patagonum (assembly GCA_004027295.1). NCBI lineage: Eukaryota > Metazoa > Chordata > Mammalia > Rodentia > Caviidae > Dolichotis > Dolichotis patagonum. The sequence continues at coordinate 29,074 of PVJX010004119.1, read as the reverse complement.
GTAATGTTATTTTTGCAAAATATAACTGATAATACAAATAAAAATAGAAATTGCCTTGCACTTAACTATCTACTAATGAAAACAGTTAATGTTTTCTGTGTAAGATTTTAATATATTTGGTTTCCTATATCAATGGGTGATCATCCCATGGATAGTGTTTTGTAGTCTACTTTTTCTTTTAATTTTATTTACATAATTATGATGATCTTTCCATTTCTGTATATGCCACTGTGTTTTTAAAGGCTATATAATATTTCATAGCAAGGTTGTACACAAGTCTTTTCTTATTCTGTCAATTCTGGACATTTAGTCATTTTCACTTTTATATTTTTGCCAATAATTCTACAAAAATTGTATATACAAATATCTTCTCACATGGCCATAATTATTATTCAGGATAAAACACTATTAATTGGAGTAGCTTTCAATATAGATCTCTAAATTTCTTTTAGGAAACTTAATCAAATTACACTCGATAATTCTTCCTAACACCACACAATCCCATCATGGTAAAACCAATATGTAATGTTTAAATATTTCCCATTTTTATAGATAAAATTATGTTTTTAATTTTAATTAGACTATCTTTGATTATTATCTGGTATTTTCATGTTTATTGACGGTACTTTTTCTGCTTGAATTATAGAAAGGAAGGCATCATGATTTCAAATCCTAAGGACTGTGAAAATTATGCCATTCTGCATTGACTTTCAATCCTTTATTAATTTTCCTGATTTTAAAGTATTTTTATTAAAGTATTTTTATTACATAGGTCAGGTCTTCCTGTCATGAATGCCTTTTCCATTATAAATAAAGTAGCCATTTCCATCCACCTTCAAGTTTTCAAAATTTGTATTTTTGCTTTAGAAATGAAACCACAGGCCAAGTTTCATTTCTCATTTATTAGTTCTCTATCTGAGTTTAGTTTTGTTTTTGCTCTTAGCTGAGGTTAAGTGAGAGGGCATCTTATCAAATCACTGTATCTGGGAAAGGTTCTAGTAGATTTACACAGTCTGCACACCATTTTAGTTTGTCATTTAAAAATAAATTTCAAGATGTGTGCTTTGAGATGTGTTCAGGATGTTCAAAATGTGTCATTGTTTTAAAATAATCTGAAGCCTAGGAATCTTTAAGGGCAGTGAGGAGAATTTCACTTCGGGATGCCAGTATGAACACTTCTTTGAAGGAGTATAACAGCATTTAGAAAATAATCACACTGTAATGTCAGTTATACAATATTCCTTCTCTGGGGGAGTACGCATGGGCTTTTCCCTAAATAATGGAAAAGATCAAAGAAGTTATTTGACTTGTAATTTTATTTTTTCTTTTTATTAGTGTATATTTGCAGTACATAATATTTATGTTCATTGTGAGAAGTTGGCACATGTACGATAACGCATCTTAATTCTTTTACTTCCCTTTCCCTCCCTTTCCTCTCCCTCCTCCTCCCCATCTTTTGGTCTTTTTATGTATCCGCTTTTACCTGAATGTCAGTACTTCATTCTTTGTTTGAAAAATAACTTTTTGGATTGTACATACTGTGAGGAAATAAGTTCTACTTCTACCTCTTTAAATATTAAAGTCTAATACAGTATCAGATAATCAATAAATAATAGATAAAATATTGTGGAGCAGATTGTTTAACACTTTAATCAATTAGTGTGTGTTTTTGTAGATGTCGATATATTTTATATATGCCATTTTATTTTGTTTTCTATTTATTATATTTTTCTTTGTTTTATGTTCTCTTTTCTTACATTCTATATCAGCCAACTGGATATAAAATAACGATACTAAGCTGAAATACCTTAGTCTGAATGTTAGTAACAAAGACAACTAATACTGTTCTTTTTCTCCTGCACACTAATGTGTAAATTTTAATCAAAATTGGTTACTCATGTAATTGATAAAAACAAAGAATGTTGACATAAGAAAAGAACTTCCAATAATAAAACAATAACAGGTATTTTCAGGGGAAAATCCAATCTAAACCAACTTTCATGGAAGCCAAAAGGGAATATGCAGCAACCAGTAACTATAAATATGATAGACCACCTGTTGTTTGCTCCTAATGACTTCTGTTTCTATAATGAGACTGGAGTTATCATCTTCCTTACAAGCTGCAGCAGTTACCTGAACTTAGAAGTGAATTTGTAATTTTTCTTAGTACTGCTTTACTTTTGTGAATGAGCTCTGTAGGGAAATGGAGGCGTACTGTTTTCTGGGGCATGCACACTAGACGACTCATTTCTCACGTCTGAGCTGGCTAAAGAGAATAGAGAGTGATTTGAGGAGTTAAGATGAATCATAGAGGAAGAGTTCTTCACTCAATTTACCATCATGCTGTACATTTATGTACCTATTTACGAATTAACTTGTGACCCGTGGAAATAGACCACTCTGTCACGCACATAGCTTCCCTTTAAAACCAGTATTATAACTTTTGTTCACAACAGAAGAGATTTTGACTCTTTAGGATGGACAGGTAAAGTGACTTACAAGGAACATCAGGTTAGTTTTAATCTTTGAATATGGACCAAGGGGGAAAAATGTGTTTGTGACTATATATATATATATATATATCTTGACAATATTTATCTTAAGAAAAATCACTAAAGAAATATATTGGAGATTCCTATCCTTTTCTAGTTGTCATTAAAGTCCTATACTATAGTAACTTCAGACTGCCAAATCAAATTACAAGTAATGTTATGCTGTAGTGATTTTATTATATATTTACTCTGGATTATTAAATTTTAATTTGTTTTTGTAACTTTGGATGTAACCTGTAAGATGATTATGTAACTACTACACGTTTATGTTTCTACATATATCTCTGTCTACATGTGTATAAACTGAACTTATTCATATGGTTGAACTCATTCACCCATATTTCATGTTGAAATATGGTTTAAAAATATGCACAGTATACATGACTAAAAATTTTACAATAAACTTTTAATGCTAATATTAATTACATTTCACAACAGAGAAATTTATATATGATACAATAACACGTCGACTTTTTGAACTTTTTCTATTAGTTTTAGTATCTGTAAAATTGTGTATATTTTTCCTTCTGTAATGGACACATTATAAACATGAAATATACTAAGATTTTTTCTATGTTTACAATTATTATATCTATTTATTTATTAAAAAGTCCAGAAATACAGTTTTAATTTGGTGTGATCTTAAATATTCCCAGTAAAAATTAAAGGCATGAAATTAGAGTAAAACAGATTCTAAATATTTGTTATATGAGTATGATTAATTTATCATTTAGTATTCCAGGTTGTGAATTTTTAAGCAGCACTTAGAAGTGAAAAATTGAAATCCAATCACATTTTAACAGCAAAGTTTTACTTGGTACTTTAAAACTGTTGTATTTTTTCTTAGTCTTATACCATTCTTGATAATTCCCTAAATACAGATATTACCAATAACATTTAGATATGAAATAATAAAATGACCTTCATAGTGCCTTAACATTAAAGATAAAGCTAAAACAAAAACCAGAAATTTCCTTTTTTCAGTTTATACCTTGGATGATTAATTCAACTATTTTTTTAAAAAAGTAATATTTCTCAAAGGCAATAACTTTCAGGATTAGTAATAGTGTTTTTGCTGATTTGCTTTTTTAAAAATGTGTGTTTTATCTCCTGTGTTTTGTTTTGATTTAACTTTGGAGGTTTACTTAATTATTTTGAAATCTGGTTTTAAATTTTCTTAGAAGCTTTATTTATTGTGATTTATATAGTTTTTTTGTATAAACATGTAACTTATTAAAAGGCTGTCAGAATATTGGTATTAACATAAATATGGTATTAGAAATTAATACATATAAATAGTATTTATATAAGGAAGTATTTTATTTAATGAAAGTTGAAAAATTAACAAATGAGCTAGTTCATAAAACCAAGAATGGTTTCAGTTTCTAAGAGATTACAATATAAGATGTTTAATATTTGCGATTTCTCTTGATTTGAAAGGTTCATTGGTTGAAATGATATCACCTAGTCTCTGAAAGAATTCTAATTTTTTAAATTTCCAAATCTAATATTTAGAAATAAAGTTATTCATTTGGGTCAACAGTGGAGATGAAAACATAGTGCACTCTTTCTTGAATCTAAACAGTTCACAATAGTATATTAGCTACTACAAAGTGTTTTGTGGGTGCCACTAATTGCATGTTTTTCACTTTATAGTCTTTAAAAGAGTACAGGTACAAATTGAATATACACATAAATTGACTCAATAAATATTTTATGATATTAAGTAATTCAAGAAGACCTATAGGTTTAGGGTTAGGGTTACTAGTAACATTTGTGTTACAGACTTCTCACTTTGGACAAATATAGAGCAGCCTGTCTCCCTAGAGCTAACTCTTAACTTCAAATATACAAGTGAATGATTCTATGAGGAATAAGCAAAAACATCTTAATTAAAATACCATATAATTACTTGCTGAAGGGTGGACCTAAACATGTGTCAAACTTCAATTATATTAGTATTAACCTTCTCATTTGATGGTCGTATAACAACATATAATTAGCCAAAGTCAGATCTTAACTTATGAAGACAATGAAAACAAAGGGCATAGTAAAACGGCATTAAAAGTAGTTATAGAATTAAAATGGAATGCATCATCTCTACAAATATAAGACAAACAAAAGTCAAATCTTGCTGTATGTTTACTTGTTAAAACACTCTAGAAGACCAGGCTCCAAATCACAAACACAATACAAAATGATTTTTCCCTCATGGGCCTTTTGCCAGTCCAAAGTTCTTGTGAATGGGCATCTGATGAAAGACAATCCTGTGTGGTGTCTAAAACTTTAAAGATTCAGACTAGAATTGAGACATTATCTCTGCATGTCACCAGATAAAGTGATTAAAAGTAAAGTGATTTGAAGCCAAATGTGAAAGATGGTGTGGATGAAGGGTTAGGGTTCATGAGAGGAAGGGCCTGAAGCTGCATTGATGGCATGAAACAAACAACTGATCCAAAAGCAACCTTTATCTACGATATAAAAAGCAGAACTTGTATTTTGCTTGGTTGACTTGGTTGTCAAGAGTTAAAATAAGGCCACTCAACTGAAATTACACTTGGCCTATTTATATCATGACACTGGGACTTTTCAGCGCTCCTTTTAAAAATTAACTTTCTTGGATTTATGAAGAAATATGAATCTTTTTAATACTTTTCCTCTTTCTTTATTGCTGACAAAAATTAATTCTCTAAGAGCACCAACAGAGCTTGAAATGTCATAGATCCTTTTAGAGTGACACAGACCTCTTTCTTCTTCTTACAAAATCGTCTGCATGGATGAAGTTGGAAAGAGCCTTGGCAAGGTGACTATCAGATGTCTCAGTGCTGCTCCCAATGTCAGAGTTTCTCAGGCAAGGGCACAAGCAGTGCACAATGGCCCGGCGGACGTAGCTATCAAAGGTATAGTAAATCAGAGGGTTGACGCAGCTGTTGGCAAATGCCAAGGGTCCACTCACCTCCATCCCAAATTGAAGAGCAGTTGATGAAAAATAAGGTCCCTTTTGCAATCCAGAAACAATGGCCAGGAGCTTGAAAGTATTAAAGGGCAACCAGGAGAAGACAAAGGCTGCCACAACAATAAAGATGATCTTTATGGATTTCTTCAGCTTTTTGTTGTGCTTTCCTGACTGCTGGTAGTGAGTACACAGCTTCTTTGTGATGCAACAGTAGCAGATCACAATACTCAGCAAAGGGATAAAAAAGGTGAAAATTAAAGTGACCAGGGCCCATGTCAGTCTCATTGAAGTGGCTCTCTTCTCTGCACAGTACGACTTATCCCCAATCAGCATGAGCTCTCTGGACAGAAGAGTAGGCAACCCTAGAAGGCAGGAGATAAACCAGATGCTGGCACAGACTCTATACGCACAGTCTCTCCTTCTGAATTTCCTGGATACAGCTGGACACATGATGGCCAGGTAGCGGTCAACACTCAGGCAAGTGAGCAAGAAGACACTGCAGTGCATGTTGACTGAGATGATGTAAGAGCTGCCTTTGCACAGAAAAGAGCCTGTTCTCCACAGTCCTAAGGATGCTTCTTTATCCACCCAGAGAGGCAATGTGACAAGAAAAATGAAGTCAGAGGCAGCCAGATTGATGATAAAGATGTCAATTAGTCTTCGGCTGCCACGTTTGCAGTGCAGTGCACCAATGAGGATGAGGTTGCCCAACACTCCAGTCAGGAACACAGCTGTGTAAAAGACGGAAAGGAACACAGACGTGTAAGGAACTTGGGAGTGAGTCTCCTTGATATGAGAGTTTGGGCTGGTAGCGTAGTAATAATCCAAATAATCTGAGGTAGTTTCCAGGTTCATCACTGAAGATCGAATGCCAAATCTGGTAAGTTTCCTTACCTATGATGTACTGGTATGAATTTTAGGATCTTCTTTTATGTAGTCTTTCTCTCTCCTTTAAAGATCTTGGATGAGCTTGAAAACAGATTAAAACCTGCAGTTTCTACCAATCTTTAGAAAGGACCCACAAAGAGCACCACCTTTGATTGGTGTTGGTGGGTTGTGGTTGTGGTTTTCTTTATTTGTGCTTCCCCAGGAAACTGAGTTACTCTTTTGACGTTTTATTCAAGATATTTGAATTATGTTTCTTAAATCCAGAAATTAAGAAATGAATTGATGAAGCAACTTTTATTCTAACCTCCTTTAAAGATCTTTGCTTTTCTGACTCTGATTTTTTACATCTAGTTTTCTGTTTCATATTTAAGAACTGTTTTACCTTGAGAATTGTAAGATGATGACAAAGATACTCTTATTTACATTGCTGATGATATATGAAGAAAATTGATTTTTTTGTTGCATAAAAAGTGAATTGGAAATTTTTCAGTCTGCACCTACAGTAAACATTATGATTGTGATTAGGGCATGAGATTCTATTTATTTGTCTCTTTAATAAATAATTGACCTTGTATCATTCAATACTTTTTTAAATCCTCATAAGGCTAAGATCTGTCTTTCACATGCTTTTACTATTTCAAACTTTCTAATACATTTAGCATAGCATCATGCTTACGGTTTGTGCCTTATAAATGTTAGTTTATTAAAATTAATTCAGAAAATTCTTGTTTTTGAGATCCTGTACAGTTAGCAGTATAAATAATTCTTTCTGTAGGTATTGACGTTATTTATAAAATTTGTAATCACATTTAAAATATACAAGCTTTGTTTTTATCTTCTTACTATTTTAACTCACCTACAGAAGCTTCCCTTCATAAGAATTAACATCTTTAATTGGAGACTTTCTGTACTAACCCTCAAATTCCCTTTTATCAGATTCCAGATACTGATCCTGCTCTTCTTTACACTCCACCTTTGTAGCAGTGGTTGGATAGCCCTAAGCCATAGTTTTTTCATTAAGTACCTCTACATATTAGCAAACTTCATTTTGGAATTGTTGATGTGGCAGTAGATATAAATATTCATAATAAGTGACATCATAATAGAGATATTTTGAGAAACAGTTAACCAGAGTTTTCTATTGTAGGTTGTTCATATACTTTACCTTTTATATTATAAAGACCTCATAAAATACAATGAATTTGAAATCGACTCTATTGATTTCAGTTGTTTATTGGCCAAGTGACTCAAGGCTCTTTTGTATTCTTGTGTCCTTCTCTCCTTTCCTCCATCTCACTTAATGTTCAATATTCCAGTCTCATCTTGACATTGCCATTGCATAGAAGAATCATGCCTATAGATAATACTACTGTCAAATGTGTAAAGTCCATTCTGAATAATTTTTACTTTTGCAGTAATTCATATATTGAAAAGAACGATCTTGCCTGTTGTGTTCTTCTCCTCTTCTTGACGTGGTTGATGTCATGTCCTCTGGGACAGCACTAAGAAGTCACTTTGGAGTTGATCTACAAACTTGAGTTGCTTTCTTCTTTGTCCCTAGCTGACCTATGCTATTCCTTAATTTCATGGGGGGCATACCTTCACTAAATATAGACTACAGATCAGAGAAACTAATTAACAGCTTTGACATTTCTAGGGCAGAAATCATTCCCACTGGGTAAGTCTTAATTATTTAATAGAATAATTCATTTCAAATAGCTTAAAGTAGGGCAATATTTACTTGGAAAAGATTAATAGAGTAACAGAATATTTAAACACTACATCTATATGTGTTTTTGTTAAAAAGTACCAACCATACATATTCTTTATTTGTAACTGAATTTCAATATTAGAATTGCGATTGGAAGTTCCTTGGCATTTGAGAAAATAAGGTTGATTCTGATCTGAGAAAATTAGGTTGATTCTGATTAGATATGTCTAAAGAATTCAACACAAATGTATAACAAAGTCATGCTAATATTCTGAGGAAAACATTTGACTCTTCATTACGTAGGCCTTAAATCTTTCACATTTCTAAAGACACTGCATTGGTGATGTAAACTATCTCAAGTAAATCTGACTCCATGATAATTACTGAAGAAATTATAGATAAAGTAATTTTCTTTATCATATATAGCCACTTTGATGTGTAATATTTACTGATAAAATGTTGCAATATGAGACGATCCAATGCTGCAATATGAGACTGATAAAATGCTGCAATATGAGACTATCCATCATAGATAAATTGCATTGGGTGATTCAAATTGGGAAACATATTAACCCAATTAAGCCAAAAAAGGAAAAATAACATGGTTCTGGGCTTTTAGTAACTCAGCATACAATGCTAACTTAAGAGAGAACCACAACAAATGCTAAGTAGATAAAATAGACAAAGCAGAGGTGGTCATAGTTCTCAGTAAGCTAAGTACAATGGTTATTTTTAGGACTTTGTATGCCCTTTGAAATGCACAGATAATAACAACAAAATAATTGCTTAAATATTGGTCAAAACTCAAAATTAACACTGAGTTCCAAAAGCATTTGAGAAAGCAATATATATAAGGTGCTGACAGAACAAAAAAAATGTAAATATTAGTAACTGAATTATAACATACAGTCACCTCTTAAGACTTGTTTTTCTGAAAAAAAAATTTCTTCATTAAACTATGACAGAAATAAATGTTTCTGTTTTTGAGCTTTTAAAATACTCTTATAAAAGGCTTACTATCTCATTTCAAATATTTGGTTGCCTTGGTATTTGACTCTCTGAGCTGATCATGAACTGCTTAAAGGCAGATCCTATCTTATGTTTTTCCATTGCCTTATAGAAATCAACAGCCACCAACTAAAGTCCTTGACTTTCAAACCATTGTTTTGAACTTGTAGATGCCTGAAAATGTTATTTACATTACAGTCACCTGGAAAACCTACTACTGGTTCCCAAATCCTGTCCTAGATCTATTGATACAGAATCACTGGGGAAAGATGTAGTCTAGGATTTTATATTAAGCAATCTTCTAAGGTGAGACTTACGCGCACTGTTTAGAATAATAGTTTGTATTTACATAAGTTGGCCAAAATAATATGTTTTGTTATTACTTTGGCTATTTGTTTAAGTTTAAAAGTTATAACAAAGTTTGAAACTTACTGAAGTCTTTCAGCCTGGATCTCACAACACTTTAAAAATTAACTGGATTTCTATTCCCTAGCAATTTATTCTATATTCCAGTTCTAAAATATGTTCAGAACTTGGTCTGATGTTGACGATGAAGAGAGTATAAGTTTTTCTCTATTTACACATTTACTCAAGTAACTCATATTTACTTAGATACCAATGATGTTGTCCTCTATGATATGGCTGTAGCTAAGGTTTTCAGTCTCTGTTTCACACACAGAATGAAGATTTTATGATAATGGAGTCACTCAGTTGGGTGTAATCCTTAGAATTAGGATTATATTATATTGGCTTCTTTTCTGCCACTAACTCTGGCCCTTATAATAGGTACAGAGTAGCTCATCAGATTATATGCACACTGAAATCCCTGGATATAAAGCCTTCATTCATACAGATTCTGCTGATACATCCAGGATAAATGGCAAAGAGCGCACAGCAAATTTTTTTTCATTGATCTATTCAGGCAGACACTATGATTTATTTGTTAGCTACATTGTCCGTGTTTTGAGCATCACAAAGTTGTGTAATCATTTAAATGGTTCAGTTTAAGAAAATTATTTCTATTCCAAAAGTTTAATTACTTTTCTTTTATCCTTTCAGATATTTGGAGAATTTAGTATTATAATGTAATATCATATCATGACAAATAAGTGGCATATTTTCACTGTTATCAGTGTGCACCCTCTTCTTCACTTACTTATTGGATTATCTCCCTTGTTAACTCATATTTATTTAGATATCAATGATATTAGTTCCAGAAACTTATACCTTAAGGTTCTTCATAGTAACAGATGTAGTCTGCATGCATACTATGCATAACAAAAATTGTTTGTGATTATTGGTGTTCCTGGAAACCCAGCACAGTGTCTGCCATGTGGTAGGTGGCCAGTAAGTGTTTGCCAACCTGGACTGAGTCATGCTTCAATTCTGAGTAATTCTCAGTGCATTCAAAATTTTCACAACTTCTTGAGCATCTTTCATTGTCTATCTAATCCTAGGATTTTTATCACATCCTAAACTAATATGAAAAAGTTTCTAAGTTAGTATAGCATATCTTTTAATTAGTTTATAGTAATGGTTTTACTCAACACAGTTTAAGTCAGAAGCAATTCACAGCCCAATAAATATGAAACTACCTGTACTATGGCTCATAATTAATTTGGAAGATGGTGCTTAGGATCAATAGAGAGAGATATTCACTTAGTTTATAAATGGTGAAATTAATTGATCACATTAGTTTCTTATCTTCAATGAAGATCATCTTGTGAAAAGATGTTGTATGGGGCTCACTGTTTTCACCTGTATTGGTATATGATGAATGGAAATTAGAAAAAAATAAAGAAAATCTTTCAACAATTTCTATCTTCTTCATTATTGCGGTTTATCTTTGAAACAGCAAGGGGTATGTTGCTGTTTATTTTTTGCCTTTTCTGTGCCTTTTCTCTGTCGTTTTGCATTTTCCACTATCTCTGCTTCTTGTACCTTGTCTAGGCTATAACTGTTGAATACACAAATTTCCTGATAAAACACTAATGCTGTGAATTGATGACAATCACGTTTTGTAATTACTTTGTGCTTCTTACACAATTTTGAGGCATAAAAGTTTAGAGCTTCAAGTGATACTAGTAGTTACTAGCACAACTATTTTCCTAACGACGCCACAAGGGCCCAGAAAGAAATTGTTTATCAAAGACCTGCAGTGATAATTTTTAAAATTTATGAAAATTTGAATATGAATTTATTTACATATAGTCATTCCACATCCTTAAGAAGCACAAACATTCAAACAAGTATAGGTTACTAAACTGTGAAGCACTTGACAGAAATTGCTGAATCATTTTAATTGGCTTTTTTTTCCTTAATATTTGCCATTGTTCAGTAATAAATAGGTACAAGGAAAATTATGGACTGATAGAGTGTTTTGGAGATAGTTTTGGCTGAAACTAAGAGCTTCTATGCATTTCCAATTTTCTTCTATCTGAACTTCATAAGGAAAATAATTAGAACAAAACATATAAGAAAATGATAATGTAGATGTATCTTGCTTAACGTAATTTTTCCTAATAATGAACAATTAAAATAGAATCATAATTAAGTATATTAGGGAATTTGTTATTGAAGGAATTCTCATATGAAGAGTTATAAGCACAAAATAAAAACGTTATGATATCTGAAATCTAATTTTCAGTTATTAGGTTTAAGATGTAATTTAATTATATTATAGCACCTTCTTGCTGAAACTAAAACATCTTCAACAAAATAAAAAGCCTAATTTGACTTTTGCTTTTAAACCTAAAACCTGAATCTATACTTGGTTGCACTAAACTATCCCTAACTTTTGTGAAAATATATAATAGCAGCTACTCTTTCTTGAATAGTAAAGTAGGAAATACAACCAAAAATTTAGCTCCATCAATTTATTAAGGTTTTATTTTACGTAAGTTAGTACAAGTAGAAATTATACAATATCAAAGATGCAAACAGAAACCACAAATATGGTTGCATGGTTGCTGGAACTGGGTGTCATAAGGCAGTTTAGGTTTTCGGTGCTTAGATGGTCAGGATGGTCAAAACCTCAAACATATAAGCACTGCCACATCAGAACTAAGCTGGTGATTCCATTTTGCTCCATTTGTTTTGTGGGCATTCTAAAGACTTGAAAGGTGAAGGCACCCTTGTCTTTTATAGGAACATCTGCCTTCTGGAATTGTGATGACTTACGTATGATATGAGCCAAGGCCTTGGAATTTCCTGAGCAGGGCCAAGCAAGGAAAGCAGAAATGCTGCCCTGGCAAGTCTTTCCTACTCATTTGGCAGTTAGTTCAGAGAGTCATAACCCAGTGAACAAGGACACCTGTCTGTCAAAATGGTTTATTTTCCACATCCATGGGGCAATCCAGGAGTTTTCAAGATCTGTTTATACTAACTGTAGTAAAACATTATAGATATTCAACAAATATTTCCAAATAATAATAATTTAATGATTCTTAACTAATCCATAGGTCCTATACTAGACCTTTTTTATATATTTCCTTTTTAGTCTGTACAATGATCATCTGTATTTTTGTGGGCTTGGTGACATATTCCTGTAGTCCTAGCTTCTCAGGAGCCTGGAGGCAGGGAGGACTACTTGAGCCAAGAATCAGCCTGCAAAACAAAAGAAGACCCCTTTTAAAAAAAATACGTATATTGTAAATTTAAAATGAAAACCAAGAGTTAAAGATGGTGAGGTAATTTTACAAAGTCACAAAACTACCTTACTCCAATATTCAAGCTTGCTAAGTTAAGTATGAAGTTGTTTCTTCTTATCTCCGACCTTTGTATTTATCTGTGTTCATTGACCATGTGATCTCAATGGTGAAGTAGACCCAAAAAAGTAGGGGATTTCCTAAGAGGGCCAACAGATGTGATGATATTCTGGTGCATTAATCCATCCACAAGTCTTCTTGTACATTAAGCATTTGCACTTTTCTTAGCTGATGCCTGTGACAAAATTCTTGTTGATTAGACACATGACAACATGCAGTCTTATTTGAATAATGATATATTTGCTTATTTGTTTATTTTTATTTCTGTACCAGATATGAATAGCAGTTTACTAGTGCAAGCGAACTATAACTACAGATACAAAAATAAGTATCATGCCTTTAGTATGTTGGGGTGTCAGAAATGTGATCTCAATTTGGGGTTCCCAACTTCCTCCTGTCCAGCATCGAGGTTCCAAAACATAAGAGGGTAGAGAAGGACTTCCAGAACTGCCCTGGTCCTTGAATCTACTGTCTTTGCAGGTAGCTTCGAGAAGCCTATGCTTTGCTGGTCTCAGGCTACATTCATGGGTCTACAAATGTTATTGCTAAGGTGTCCCTGACACCTTTTGTCTCTCCCCATATGATGCCCTGTGCCACCACCAGATACCATCAACAAGATGTCCATCACCATGTGCAGCCCTTTGATATTAGATTAGAATTGTACACCAAAGAAAATTTTTAAAAATAATTTAAGACAAAACAAAAAAGCTGTCTCTGCTTCCTGTCCACAAACTGCAGACGGTCATTGTGTTGCTTCTTTTCCACACAACATTAGCAATGTTCCATACTGTCTAAAGCCTTGTCTGCTGGAAGTGATGTCCTCTAAACTTGTCTTTTTCATTCTATATTCACAATTTTTAGTTTTGATATCTCATCTATCCTCTGTATTTAATTTTTTAAATCAACTGAAATATATTTTAATAGTCAACTTTACTATAACAGAAAACGAGTATCACTTGTCATGCAGCTGTAATGAAATTTTATGAAACCCAAATAATATCATATTCTAGAAGGATACTATCTTCCAGGTCATGTCCCTCTTAATCTATACTTAAGTAAGCAAACCAGATTATCTGCTCTATTGGGAGAAAGGCTGTGTGAGAGGTGGAAAAGGGGAATTAACATGTTAAAAGTATCCTAATTGCGCTTCATATATATGGTATATATAAGCAAGATGATGCGATATGGAAAGCACAGGACAAAAGTCAGACTGAATTAGAAAGATCACAACCTTTCGCTAGTGGGGACCGGTGATGGGTCTCCTTGTGTTACATATCTCTCTCCCTTGATTCCAGAGCTATAAGAAAGCTCCAACTCCTACCTCCGCCTTGCCCATCTCACGCCCTTCGGAGCGAACTACAACCCCCATGATGCCATGCAAGGAGCCAAGCATGTCGGGCACCACCTCTCGCAGTTTTCTCCCTGTCGGTCCTACAACTCCCACAATCCCTTGCGGCCTCGGGCTGCGGCCGGGCTAGTGGTGGATGAGGAGGCGGAGGCGCGGGAGTTATGGAGGGGGCGGGCTCTGCAGGGAAGTGCGTCAGAAGAGGCGCGGGGAGAGTAGGGTGCTGTGGTCCGAGCTAGAAGGTGAAGCTGCTAGAGCAAGAGGATGGGCGGTGAGTGAGTGTATTCGGCGTTGCTGGCGGGAGCCGCTTAGCCGGTCGACATTGCGGCGGTTTAAAGCGGGGCTGTTGGGCGTGCGCGGCTGGGGCTGGGCGGTTTTGCGCGGCGGGCTTGGCAGGGGATTTTCCGGGGCTGAACGGTCCGAGGAGGGCCCGGCCGGTGCTGGGCGCCGCAGTTGGGGGCGCCCTGGGCCGCCCCGCCCCGCCCCAGCCGGGCTGGCTCGGCCTCCTCCGCCCGCTCGCGTTAGGCGTCCGCCCAGTGGCAGATCCCGATGCCGGGATCTTTTAAGGTCGTGTGAGAGCACGGAAATAAAAGGATTTTTGAAAAACTAAGCTACAAACCCAACTTCTTGAGTTATCATTAATTATTATAATTGCCCCGATCTTCCTTGAGTCATTTCCCGTCTTCCAAACTCGACCCCAGTTTTTGAGCACCTTTGCAAGGTGTTTGGTGCGGTCGCGGTGCGTACTTGGCAGGATTTGACTCAGCGTGATTCGCCTTTGAGTCATTTTGCCGCGGCCATTTACTACTGCCGGAGAGCCCCTGACCACGCCTAGCGAGGGCTCACATCTTGCTTAATTCAGGTTTCTCACAGACATCATTTAATTTCCGTGGATACAGGTAGGGTTTAGGGAAGGAGCAAGGTTGCACTTGCAGAGATTCAAGAAGTAATGTATGAGGAATGGGAAAAGTAGTGAAAATTTGGCAGTGTGAAGAGGCTTGGGTTAGTTTTAACAGATTGGGAAAGATTTACATCTAATGTTATTGTATATCATTGTTCCCTTTCCTGCTTCATACACCTAGAAAAGCCTTTCCCACTAACTTAACCTCTTCAACTCTGGCTTCTAAATGGCTCCTGACTTTTTTTTCCAGTGCTTGCTTTTCCACTGTCTTTTCCCCTATTCATTCCCAGAACACTTACAATTCTACTGCATGTGTGAAAATTCAGCCTGTAATTAAAAATGTGCGCACAATGCACTGCTGACCATGGGCACGTCTGCTTTTTGTATTTGTAATGTGTATGTCCATTTCAGTGTTGTCTGTTTTAGTATGCAGGTGATAGACTAGAGAACAAGACCTCTGTCTCCGTAGCATCTTGGGTATGTGAGCATTCTATAAGTATTATACTAATGAGTTTTGCTTTACACTTAATGTTTGCTTTTTAAAAAAAAATTCCTTCATGATTGTCTATTACTTTAAATAATTAAGGGATGGGGAATAAGATAAAGAATGATTGCAAGAGAAATTCTTTCAAAATTACCTTGTTTGTGGAGTCTAACCTTCCTTTTTTCTTCAACTTTAAACAGAGCAGTCTGAATGCCAGAATGGATAACCGTTTTGCTACAGCGTTTGTAATTGCTTGTGTGCTTAGCCTCATTTCCACCATCTACATGGCAGCCTCAATCGGCACAGACTTCTGGTATGAATATCGAAGTCCAGTTCAAGAAAATTCAAGTGATTTGAACAAAAGCATCTGGGAAGAGTTCAGTGCTGATGAAGCAGATGAAAAGACTTACAATGATGCACTTTTCCGATATAATGGCACAGTGGGATTGTGGAGACGGTGTATCACCATGCCCAAAAACACACATTGGTATGCACCTTTAGAAAGGACAGGTATTCCACCATTTAAAATTCTCTCTTTAACTATTCAATGATAAACAAAATGCCCTGATGATTGTCCAGTTATATATAAGCAGATCTGTGAATTCTTTCCTTCTCCAAGAATGTATCTTTTCCTATCACCTTTCCTATCACCTTCTCTCCTTGACTTCTGGGCATTAACATAGTATTAATTTATATTGACTGGATAAGTAACTTAGGAAAGCCATTTTACATCTTTGTACTTACGTATTCATTTATTAATATGCCTCTCCGTCTCATATGTCTTGAGAAAATAATTGGAAAAGTACATGGGAAGACTTTAATTTTTTTTTTTTATCGGTACCGGAGATGGAACTCACAACTGCACGCTTGTAAGGAAGGTACTTATGCCTGCTGAGCTAAATCCCCAGCCCCAAGACTTTAAATATTAAGATAAACAAACTGATATCAGATCTACAAATGTGAACTGATTGTCCATTTTGGCAGTTATTGTAAATATTTCACTTGCCCTTATGTTTTAGGGTTCATAATTTGAAGGACCGCATTTAAATCTATATACAAGATGTGATCGAAATATGAATGTTTTAATTTCAAAAAAATTTGTTACAGTAAAAGACAATTGCCATGAAAATACTCCCCTGTTTGAACATACATCTCATTGTTCTTGCCACTTTGCGAAGCAGCTATGGAAGTCCTCTTCCATGAGTGTCCTTAGTTGTATTGTTCTGACTGCCTCAAAGTCCTGAATTTATTCAAAACATTTACCCTTCATGTTCATTTTGACTTTAGGAAAGAGCCAGAAGCCACAGGGTACCATGTCTGGTGAGTAAGGTGGATGAGAACACACAGTAATGTTTTTACAAGCCTGCCTTTCTGTTAGTTGGCACATGACAGCAGCATTTACTGTGTTTTTGATCATACCACTTAAAGATTCTCACTGTAGAGAACTTCCTGAGTCTTCAGGAACTGTTGCAGAAAGTGACAAAAGGAATGGGCTGTGTCTGAAGTTAGGGGGAATAATTTGAGGGGGATTTATGACAATGTATATTTTATTGTATTAATTTCTTTTAAAATGTTTGCTGTATATTGTGATCATCTCTTGCATCCAAAACAGTTGTACAGCAATTTTGATGTAGAATTTTTGTAGGTTAAAAATTTGTATTACAGAAGAAAAGTCTTAGTTGTTTCTCAGGTTTATTTTGCAAGCATTTTTGTTTAACACTTACAAAGATTTTAATTAACAGTTAATTTGGAAATCATTGTGCCCAATGTAAGAGAGAAATTCTCAGTTTATTTGTAGTCATGATTATTTCTGTTGGCCTCTTCGTGGGGATTCATTGTATTCAAATTATTAGCAGAACAAGCTTGAGTTACCATGCATCAAAATGATGATAGTATGTCATTATATATTAAAAAAGGAAGTGTGCAAGGCAAGGAGAGAAACTTGGTTAAAATTCATTGTAAAATGTTCAGTTCTAATTATGAAGGTACAAGAGAACTTACTATTAGAATTTTACTAGTTATTTAATCATTCACCAGATAATTAATTGCATGCCTCAGTGTCTGAAGGGCCTCATAATTTAGAAAACAAATTTTTAGTCTTCAGATACCATTCTAGTAAGCTTGACAGGCAATAAATATAAGTACAACTATATTAATATAATAAATAAGCACATAATACGTGAAAAGATGATATATACAGTTGAAAATTAGAGCAAAAGTAGAGGAAGGGAAGGAAATATTGGTGGGTATAGGTTAGGATTTCCAGTAGCATAGTCAGGATAGGCTTCATTGAGAAGACACTGCTTGGGTACAGAGTTGATGTGGGTAGACTATATGAGGGAGTTGGCCATCTGAGCAATCAGAGGATCATGTAGGTTAGATG
Organism: Dolichotis patagonum; assembly: GCA_004027295.1. Taxonomy (NCBI): domain Eukaryota; kingdom Metazoa; phylum Chordata; class Mammalia; order Rodentia; family Caviidae; genus Dolichotis; species Dolichotis patagonum. Next base: position 11,079 of record PVJX010004119.1, on the reverse strand, counting down.
AAACCACTACTGTGGCGGCTCTTTGGCAGGAATGTACTTGAAATGTTCAAGGATCAGTAAGGTAGCTATTAGGTTGGACTAGAGGAAGAGAGGAGAGATACAGTTGGTTTATTGTCAGAGATGTGAGGACTTTAGGCATCATAAGGACTCCAGTTTTTACTGTGACTATAATGGAGAGCCATCTAGGGTGTTGGAGCAATGGAGAAGCATTATCTGCTCACCCTGGATGTGGTAGGAACAAATAGGCAGCAAGTAAGAATGGAAGTTAAGAAATTGGTTGGGAAGTTATTGCAGTGATTGGGGTAAGAGAGGATTATAAATAAGTAGCACTGAGCACCAGCTGAATCCTGAATATTTGATGGGAAAACCTTGAGGATTTCTTGTTGGATCTGTCTTGGGGAATGGCTCTAAAGTGTCTGTTTTGAGGAGCTGCAAGAATAGCAGTACCCTTTGAATTGAGGACCTCAACTGGTAGCACAAATTTGGGGGAGACAATCAGAGTTTTTATTTATTTCAATCTTCAGCCTCTCCTCCTTAGTCGTCTTATGTATCTATTTTGTCACCTATTTTGTTGCTCCTACTTTTTTTTCTTCCTAGTGCTCATATCTTCAGCCTTCCACTGAGAACCAATGGCATGCATTGGACATTAGACCTGTGTGTCAGTCAGGGCCAAAAAGATTGCTTGTTCTCTTAAATACCTTTCTCCATCATTTTTCCTTTTGGAGGATAGTTACTGAAAGAGTATTGTAAAATGCTTTTAATGAGAACAATAAGCAATCATTGTTCTTGTTCCAGAGTCATTTGATGTTGTCACAAAATGCATGAGTTTCACACTAAATGAGCAGTTCATGGAGAAATTTGTTGATCCCGGAAACCACAATAGTGGAATTGATCTACTTCGGACCTGTGAGTACTTTGATCTCTGTAAGAAAACTGGGGCAAAAAGGAAATAATTTTACTGGTGGATGGTTGTATTCTAATTTTTTAACATGGTAGTATATTAGTAGATCATGTCAAATTTGTTCTTTATTTACGTATTCCAATGAAGTCTGTTCTTGTTGGTAATGTATTTTAGGAGGTAGAAATGTACTTACCAGATTTCATATAGTTTTAAGTTGAGGGAGGCAGTTTGTACATTGGTGAAATCCAGACGTCCAATAGATGTCATTGATGGGCCCAGTTAGCTAAGAGGAAATTTAATAAGGATAAATAATAAATTCCTGAACTTAAGTTAAACACTTCCATTGGTGAGGTTCAGATAGGCATAGGTGAAAAAAATTGCAAGCTCTTACTGTGTTACTGATTATCAGGCATGTTTATCCCAACTTAGATGGTAGTTACACAAATAAAGATGTCAAAAAAAGTATTATGAACACTTTTTTCTTGGTGGCCAGGCTACCTATGAATTACTGTCATTAGATTTAAGACTCAGTTTTTAGGGCCATAGAGACTTAACTGGAGCTTGCCTGGAATAACAACCATATTATTTGCAAACTGAAACAAAAATTTGCAATGAAGCTGGGTAGATGTAATTAGCAGAGTTTGAAAGGAACTGAGAAAAAAGACATATTTTAATTTAAGCTTATTGGTGGTACAGAAGTTCCAAAAAGCAATACCATCACCAAAAAGTAGAATTTGGTTAAAGTTGATACTAATACATTACTAGTAATTAAAATTATCTGAAAATATAATGAAATGCTTTATGAGGCCATCACCTTTCTTCCTATGTTGATAAGAGAATTTTTGATAATTAGAACTTCTGTTGAACACCTGGTTATATTTCAGATTCACTACATTGTGTGCTTTATGTATTTTCTTTCAGCAGCACTACAAGGCAGGTCATTCATAATCATTCTTGTTTTTAGATTCTGAAAGTATAAGGTATCGTTTATATGTTGTGGTGAGCTATTTTTTGCCTTAGATCCTTGCACTCTCATTTAGTTTCTTCATACAAGTTGTTTATGCTTCTTGTCTTAGTTTCTTCAATTATAAAATAAAAGAGCACTCAATAGTAAGAGTTATTGGAAAGATACTTCACAAAGCATGTATGTGTAAAACAAGTAGTACATGGCACATTCTAAGACTTTGGTAACTGTTTCCTGTTAGTGGCTTTTTGCTTTTTTTTTTTCCCCAGGGCAAAGCATCCTTTTGAATAGTCTAATTTATTAAAGCCTCGATACTAAAATATTTCTAATTATAGTATAAAAGGAATTACTAGTGTGGAAAAATGATCTGAAATCATGGTAACATATGTGTTCTTTCTTTCCTTTTTAAAACCAGATCTTTGGCGTTGCCAGTTTCTCTTACCTTTTGTTAGTTTGGGTTTGATGTGCTTTGGGGCTTTAATTGGACTTTGTGCTTGTATCTGCCGAAGCTTATATCCCACCATTGCCACGGGCATTCTCCATCTCCTTGCCGGTGAGTCTTGTATCATACTTAAATTTTAACTTCCTCCTGTCTCCTTAGAGACCACAAAGTTATAATTCAAAAGATTCACATTATCACAATGTCATGTTGCCTGAAAAAAACTCTACTGTGCTTTTCTCAAGTCATGTTTTTTTTATTTTCTAAATTTCCCCTCAAGGTCTGTGTACGCTGGGCTCAGTAAGTTGTTATGTTGCTGGAATTGAATTACTCCACCAGAAACTAGAACTGCCTGAGAATGTATCCGGTGAATTTGGATGGTCCTTCTGCTTGGCTTGTGTCTCAGCTCCCTTACAGTTTATGGCTTCTGCTCTCTTTATCTGGGCTGCTCATACCAATCGGAAAGAGTACACCTTAATGAAGGCATATCGTGTGGCATGAATGGGAAGCTCCCTGTTTTACCATTGCTATTTTTAATATTTTTGATATGCTCTTGCCTCCCAATTAATTTTTATTTTTTTGTGAATATATCATTTTATCCTGAAAATCCATTTTATTTATACACCCTACTAAATGCGCACTTAGTAACACTAAAATTCATGTGGTTTACTGAGTGATTTCATCTTTCAGATAAACCAATCAGTGTCAGCGTCTAGACACAAAGAAATGTATAGGGAGTTGACACAGATTTGTGAAAGAAAATTGAAAGTGAGAAAGTGACCCAGAACAGGTTCTGCTATTGTCAATTTTAGACTTTTTGGTAAAAGTAACTCCATCTGTTGAACTAGAAAGTTTAATTTCTTGGGGAAACCTTTATGAATGCAAAACAGCTTACTTTTCTTTTGTATCTAGTCAGCCAATGGTATCAGTGCTACTTCAAAAACATAAATCTCCATAAAAATGGGGAATTATCTGTAATCTTTTTCCTTAAACTTTGGCACATACCTTCATCTGATGTGAAATATGGCAGCTGTTTATATCTACAGTGTGTCTCTCTACAAGAAAAGAAGTGAAAAGACGTAGTATTTACTTGGATTTTAATTTTATAACTGCAAAAGTTGCAATTTAATCAGATAAGTGAGTTAATCTTATTTTTAGTTTTTTTTTTAATGTCATTAGGATTTTCAGTACCACCAACCCATTTTGAATTTTTGTTCCTTCTTACATACCAGGTTTATTAAAAGTGACATATTTTTAACATTACATTAGGATCACGAAGTAAAATTCTCCAACATTTTTCTGTTTATTCTAGATAAGTATCACAAAGTTCTACCATAATGACCCTTGAGAGCTGGGAATACTACCACAAGATCTAAAGCTGTGACTGTCCATTAACCTCCAACTATGGTCTTTATTTCTTGTGGTGAAATGATGTGCCTTTCCTTGCCGAAATCCTTCCCTGGTGTATCAACATTGTATAATGTCTTCTAATTCAATAATTTTTTTTATAAATGTCTATAAACATTGAAGTTTTAAAAATCTTATTTATTTATTCCATATTGTAGCATTTGACAGATGAAAAAAAGTAACAGTAATTTCTTATCATATCCTAAATCTGTCTTTTTTTACAAAATAAAAATGAGAAGAGACTCAAAGATTTGTGTAGTGTCTGAATTGATTTAAATCTCAATGAATTAAAATAATGGGGATCTCTGGAAAATGCATTACTACTCTACATCTGTCTTTATGTCCTGTATTTGGATTTGTTTTATCTTCCAGAAAATATGGCAACCCTTTACCACTATTAGCAAATGGAATTTTTTTTTATATGTTTCAGAATTTAAAACAGGTTTTCTAACTAGTTTTGTCATCTCTATACTTAATGTTAGTTTCCTGTAAAGTCATTTAATGGTCATGGATGTTTGTTTTATAGTAAAGAAATAAATCAACTTCTGACTTGTAACAGCCAGCATTACTCTGTACATAGTTGCCTGTGAAATGGCTTATTTCTTACATGGCTACCATGTGCCCCTGGATTTTTTTTTTTTTTTTTTTTGGTACCAGGGATCAAACTCATGATCTTGAACTCGCCAGGCAGGCGCTTATACTGCTGAGCTAAGACCCTGGCCCATGTCCCCTGGCTTTTTAAAGCAGTACTTGAGATCGAACATACAGAGTGCTAAAATATATCTTCAGACCTTTAAAATATAACTTGATTTTGAGATAGAGTCCTGCTAAGTTGCGTAGGCTGGCCCTCAAATTCGCCAGCTCCCTCATTTTCCAGTAGTTGGAATTAAAGTTGTGCACCATTGGGCCTGGCAGATTTCTACCTGTTCTTAACTCTTAGTTTCATTGACAGCACCCCAGGAAGGTGAATAGGAGAAAAAGCTAAGTGAATGAACAAAACATTTAAGAACGGGATTGAAAAATTATTGGCAGTTTGACATTTTTGTATTAGGAATTTACTTTAAGCACTGTTCCTGCCTTTTTACCCCCCAGGGTTAGCTACACAAGTGCCTGTAAACCAGCCCTTATTGTAAACTGAAAGGCAGAATTGTATTTCTGGATAATCTAGCCTTACCAGTTGTACCCTTACATTTAGAGAGCACCATAACCCCTACTTGCTGAATAAGTGCTGTAATTAGTATTTTTAGCCCAATGCTAAGTCTGAGATCACCCTCCCTTGCAAAGACTTGTCTGCAATATGGCCATTTGTTCAGTGTAGAAGTTTTTTTAAGGCTAAACCCGTATGAAATTGCTCATTGACAGTCTTTTTAATCAGACCTAAAGTCAGTGGAAAGGTAAATCTTAATCTCCACTGAATCTTTGAAACCAACCCCCAAAATTGAAAAAATTATTTCCAGATTTTTTTAAGGATGTTAAGTTGTGACAACTGAAAAAAATCTGTTTTAAAACCTTGATTTGACAAAAGACTCAGCTTAAGGATAGCCATAGATATACCCAAAGTTGGTATAATAAAAAAGGCAGACTAGTCCTAGAATTTATTTGAATTACCAAGTGTGTATAAGAATAATGTGTTAAAAATAACACCTATAAGTGTTATATATTAAGAGAGAGGAAAGACTCAGATGAACTAATTTAGTATCATGATTGAGAAGAGGTGATAGTACAACAAACCTGTTTGTTTTTTCATTCCAGAAAGAAATATCACCAAGTTGCACACTTAGCATGATTAACACTTGTAGCCATATTCAGTTCAATGGAAGATATATGAGGGTATTTTAATGTTTAATCCTTATGTAAGTTATCACCTAAAGTAAAAATACTAAAGTAACTCAATTTAGCCAATTCAGTGCGTACCAAAGTTTTCAACTAATGGGTGCAACTCTGGTTAGTTAACAAGCTAGATGTGTCTTGGCATACATGGATTGGGTCTTGCCTTCCTTTTATCCCTCTTCTCACAGAATGGTAACTTGTACCTCAAAAACCAGAATAAAATAAGGGAACACATCTATATATATGTGAATTCCCTTTTTGTTCATCAGCTGTCCTCACACTTATTTTAATGAGATGTGTTTTTTCTTAGGGTCACATTATAGATAAGTGCTAAGGACTTGTGAATAAGTTTTGTGAAAATTCTAGTTTGCAATGGATCAGAATGATTATTTGTTCTATAGAAATTACCCTTATTGGCAAAATCAGTACATTACTTAATATACAAATGTGTACACACAGCAAATTTAGGTACAGTGTGATCCAATTTATATTATTTTATTTTGCAGAGGTTTAGAAATACACAATAAGGAGAGAATTTCCTTTCTGATTTGTCTTCATCTTTTCAAATACGTTTGTTACAGACTTATGCATTCATTACCTTTTATCCACTGTCTCGATGTGTCTCAGGATGCAAAATTTACTTACCATTCTGCAATATTTTAGTGCCTTTCAGGCTACCAACCTTCTGTTCTCATTGTTCTTTTCTTGAGCTTGCCTTTCCATTATATGTACACAGAAATCTTTGATTTCTTACTCTTATATCTCCGAAGCATAGTGCTTTCTCTCACAAACCTTCGCTTAATTTTTATGGGCACTGCTGTCTAGTTTTCTGTTCTCAGTCTCGAAATACCAACGATGCCCTTTCAAAACTAAAAACTATAAAACATTACGCTATTTGCTCTTAACTGCTTCACATGTCTAATCATATGATTTATACTACTCTGCCACACTTTGTACATGTCTATAAAAAGTTCTGAGAAATTTATTCTTCCTCTTCAACTTCCATGTAAGAAGCTTACACTACACTGTCTTTAAGAGGGGAATATTGCAACAGACTCTTGTATTGTCTGCAATGCTTATAGTCTGCACTATAAAAGAAGCAATGAATTACCTGATTGGAGTGAATGCTGGTATCAGCAACTACTGGAGCAGCATGGTGGATGGTAAGTATGCAGTTTAGAAGACTGCTAAATTGTAATCCTAGGTCTGTTTCAGCTATTCCGATTCCCACCTTTCACCTGGAAAATGTGTGATTAGCACACCTGTCTCATGGAGTTGTAATACAGATTATGTAAGTATTTCAGCACTCAGCACTTGCTGCTACCAGCTGCATTTCAAGGGAATGAGATTACCAAGTCTTAAAGTGGTTCCTCAGCCTAGATTGCATGTTGGAATTTCCTGAACAACTTTAAAAATTACGTAGATGTATCTCAGAATATCTGATTTAATTGGCCTTTAATTTGTAAGGCCAAGGATGTGGTTGGGTTGTTCTAATTTTTTAAACCTTTATAAGTGGTTGGGTGATTCTAGTAGGCAACCATATTTGAAAATTACTGTTTCATTTTTGTAATTCTTGTGACTGAACCCAAGGGCTTTAACACCACATCACCAGTTCTTTTTTTGAGATAGTCTTGCAGGTTATCCAGGTTTGGCTCAAACCTGGGATCCTCCTGTCTCAGCTTGCCAGAGTGCTGGGATTAAAAGTGTACAACACCATGTGAAAGCTACTTTTAAAAGCAAGAAATGGAATTCTCTCAGGCAGATTGTTAGAGACAGTGGAGTAAACACAACTGGCACAGTGCCTACTTCGTAGAAGTCATTTCTCTCCTGTGCTTTTCAACAGTATCTATTGCTCACTGGCCTTTTTATGTAGATCCCAATCCATTATTTCACTGCTGTATGGACAATCCACAGGCAGACCCAGTATAGTCCAGTGCCCATCCTAAGGTTCAGGTTTGGCAGGAAGTTACATAAAGTCTTGTTTTAGCCTCAATTCTGAATTATAATAGGCTCCCTTTAAACACAGATGGCTAAAATTGCAGGTAACACAAAATGCTCTATGTATATATTGCTGTCCCCTATACATACTGCTGATAAAATGTAATTTAGAAATTAAGGAATAATGAGAAATACACGTGTCTATGATAAAAGTTATTAATGTCTCAGTAACTTTAGACTATAGGTTAAAAAAATTGAAAACAAAAACATGGAAAAGAATATTGTTTGTTTTCGAGTAGTTACATGCATCCTATAGTTTGGATTGATTAGGCCTCTAAAGAGAGTGAATATTTTTTAAAAAAGTATAAATGTTTATTTAAAAAGTGACTATACTTTCACTTCATGATAACAAAAATGGAATACATTGGTTACAAGAGTATTAAAATATAAAATAGTGACAAATCTTATCACAAAACTTATAAGACCAATATATATAAAACTAAAGATTACAGAGAAATTAAAAACTTCAAGAAGCATTTTAAGGTGAAACACTTGAAGATAGCAATTTTCTATGAAAATCCAAAAATTTGAAATCATTAAAATAATTTTGAAAAGGAACAAAAAGCTTTGGGAGGCTACCATGTTATTTCCAGGATTAATACAGATTTATAATATCTTACTCTTTCAGCTTCTTATACTAGGCAGACAATGCAATCCTTGTTCATATGAGTCTGATTTATTTCACTTACAAGTATGAACTTGAGTTGCATCCATTTACCTATAAAAGTCTCTAGTTTATCGTTTTTTACAACTGAATAATACTCCGATGAATATCCTCCCATTTTTTTAAATCCGTTTCTTGGTTGATGGTCATTTGTGTTGTTTTCAAGATTTTAGTATTACAAATTGTGCTGCCATAAACATAGGTGTATGTATATCACTGTGGTATGATGTTTTTAATTCTGGGAAAATAGAAGAGAAATAGTTGGGTCAAATGGGAGTTCTAATCCTAGTTTTTTGAGAAATCACCACACTGATTTCCACAGTTATTGGACCAGGCTTCACTTCCATCAATGGTGGAGACAGGCTACTTTTTTTCCCACAGCCTTTCCAGCATTTGTTGCTGGTTGATTTCATGATAATAGCCATTCTTTCTGAGGTGAGTTGGAATCTCAGTGTTGTTTTAATTTCCACCTTTCAAATGGCCAGTCATACTGAATATTTCTTCATGTATTTGTTTGCTGTTTGTATTTCTTCATCTGAGAAGTATGTATTTATCTCAGATGCCTATTTTTGGATTGCTTTTCTAAATTTGGGAGGTCTGATTTTTTGTTTTGTTTTGTTTTTGAGCTCTTTATATATTCTTAATAGTTATTCTTTGTCTAAGGAACATCTGGCAAACATTTTTTCCTAGATTGTAGGTTGTCTCTAGACTCTGTTGATGGTTTCTCTTACTGTGCAAAAGCTTTTTAATGAGATGAAATTCCAATTGTTGATTCTTTGTGGTAATTCCTGTGTGATAAGGGTTTCATTCATAAACTCCACCAATGTCTTAAGAGTTTAACCAATTCTATTTTCCAGCAGATTTAATATTTCTGCTTTAATACTTAGATCTTCAATCCATTTCAAATCTAGGTTAGTTTATGGTGAATGATATGGGTCTGATTTTAATCTTTGGCATGGTCAGAGCCACTTTTGCCAGCAACATTTATTAAAGAGTCTATCCTTCCAGTGAATGTTTGGTATCTCAGTCAAAGATAAAGTGAGTATCTCTGGAGTTGTTTCTGCATCTTCTACTCTGTTCCATTGATCTTCAGGTCTTTTTTTTCCTTTCCCAGGACAGGACCATGCTTTTTTTTTAAATCACAGTAGCTTTACAGTATAATTTCAAGTTGGGGATTATGATGTCCCTTGCCTTGAATTGCCTTTGCTATTTTAGGTCCCTTCTGGTTCCAAGTGAATTTAAAGATTATTTTCTCCAATTCTGTGAGACTTGCTAATGGAATTTTGATTGGAATTGCATTAAATCTATGTAATGTTTTAGAAGGAGGAATCAGCCTTCTGGCCTGTATAGTCAGGTCCTGGGCCACCAGAACTCTGAATTCTTTTTTTTTTTTTTTTAATAATTTTATTTAAAGAGAAAAAAACCAAACCAAAATAAAACAGAATAAAGGGTAGCGACAATACAGTACAGGAAAAAAGGAAAGTACAACAACAATAAAACCTAAGAAATTATTACTTGACAAATTACATACTGACTTCTTGGAAATAGTTATTCAAATTACAAAGTTAAAACATGTAAAGTAGACATTCAAACAGTGAGACTGTTAACAGTTCTGCTCCACAATCTGACAAAAACAGCAATATGGTCATCCATCTTACCCACTCAAATATATATGCAATTATATCAATAGGGTAAAATTAAACACAACAAAACAGAGCAAAGTGGATCACAAGAAAGCAATGTAAGCCATAAATTTCAAAGCTAGACAATTGGAGATGTTCACTTTCTATCATATTGACTCTTGTTTTCTTCCAAATAGTTGTCCATATTGTCACATATAGGGAATTCACATGAAACAGCCTAGTATGGAATTGATCTGAGCAGGACAAGGAGGGCATTACAGGTCTTCAAGACCAGACATTATGGAAGCCATGAATGGCTGTCATAGTGTCTCTCATTCTCCTCAAAACAGCTGTCCATACCTTAATGTGTGTTGAACTTAAACAAGGCAAAGCAAGCGAAGATCACTTTGAACAAAAAGTGATAGTTTTGCTGGACTTCACATCATGAAATTATGGAATCAGCACTGGGTATTGTAGTGACTCTTTTTCTTAAAAGTAGTTGTTCATTTCAACATGTGTTATATAGTCGGTTCTCGTAAACTGTTTATAAGCTCTACATATGCATGAGTCTCTACATGTATATCTATCATTTCTGTATTAGCAGGAAAAACAAAACAAAGCAAGATAAAACAAAACAATTCCTAGAAAAGCATGAGGCAGAAAAGTCACATAAAAACCACAATATAAGGGGATCTACAACGGTTGCCATGGTGTCTCAGCAGTATATAACAACATTAATAAAAACAAAATATTAGAGACATTATAAGACTTCAAAAGCAAGTAATAATCAAACCAGAGTGGGTATCTTAGTGAATCTTGTCATCTTCAGTGTAGTTGCCTATACTCTTAGACTTGATGCTATCCATCACAACAGATTTAAATAAAATCAGTCAATACAAAGTAGCAATCTAACAAACCAGATTCAAATAAGCTCAGTCATAATAAGACAGTATAAGTTATAAGGGGCTTCAGATTAAGTTGATAGGAAAATTAGGGATGATTAACCATAATATGTCCTTTTATTTTTGGGATAGCTGACCATGTCCTCAAGTCTAGCATAAGTAGACAAACTGGAACAGCACGTAATCCATCCTAGCAGAGTGGTGAGAATAATGTAAATTTTAAATCTTGTTACCCCATTAACAATATCCTCTGCCTTCATTTTTTCGACAATTCCTCCCCTTTCATTCCCATGGGGTGCACTGCTTGTTTTGTGTCCCACTGCCTCCCTATATAGAGCAGCTCAATGGACCC
>PVJX010004118.1:0-98739 GCA_004027295.1 Dolichotis patagonum | reverse complement strand
GATTTTCTTCAAGTTGGGGGAGTCCTTCTTGGCACACTCCTCACTCTGCCTGATGTTTTCTGTGTGTAGGAAGGGGTCACCCTCACTCTTGTCAGACTCACCAAGGTCTTACAGTTAGTTGGAGGGAGCTTTACTACTGGCCCTATGTAGCCACTGTACACCTCTCTTTTAGGGGCATACTCACCACACTGACTGGAGCCAGGTGAGATCTTCTGTTTTGCTGAGGCAGTCACTTAATCTCTCTTCAAGCTAGCACAGATAACTGCTTTAGTTCAGGGTTCACCTGGGAGCGAAGTTCCAAGTTTGCCCCATGAGCTGGGATTGCGCCTGGGTACATGGCCAAGGGCCTGGGGTTGGATTCCAGGGCCTGCTCGCTGCTTGGAGTTTGCCGAGTGTGGCCCAGTTAGGCCCGCTGGTCCCTCTCTTGAGTCTTAAGGTGGTTTCAGAAGCAAGGTGTGGTCTTACCACCTGGGAGCAGAGTTCCAACTTTGCCCAGTGTGCTTGATTCCACCAGGAAGCGTGACCAAGGCCCGGGGCTGGATTCTGGGCCCTGCTCCCTGTTTCAAGGTACAGTTTCTACAGGGTGTGAAAAAAGTCACAGTGCTACAAATATGATTTCAACTGACCAGAACCTCTGGCTTTCTCTCCCAAAGACAGTAGAACTCTAACTTTTCCCTTTAAATATGTGTTTTTAATTGAAAGAATGAATGCCAAGTGAAGTAAAATTTGAGGCTAGTTTACTACAAGACAATTGCCTATTATGAGTTTCTAGGATTTGTCAGAGAAAAATAGTTGGATTAGTGTTCATTGTATCTCCAGGTCCTTGCATCATTTTTTAATGAATTGTTTTGAAAGCATAAAAATAATTTGGGCATTCTGTAAAGATGGAATTATTTTACATGCTAAACCACATTGTTAAATATATGAAAATAACAATGGCAGAAAAGTGTGGAAAATAGAATTAGGAAAATCTTCTTATCTTGATCTTATACTTGTCTATATTTGTTCCCATTTGTCGGTTTTATTCAATCAAATGGTTAGAAGGTGACAATATTATTCAAGTTTTGTGTTGATGGAATGACCTACCCCATTGACTATATTACTGATTTGACTAGTCACAAAACACCTTGAACAGCAAAAGGAGATATAAATCATTTCAATTTTTCTAGATTATGAATTTTAAAAATTATTGTAAAGACTTAATCCAGAATGTATTCTCCTTATTTTGTGAATTCAGAAATTTTTTCTTTTTTTGGACCAGGAATCAAACTCAAGGCCTTGAGCTTGCCAGGCAGGTACTGTGCCATTGAACTATATCTCTGATTCAGAAATATTTTAAAAATCCACACACCTGGTAATGGTGGTGCCTATCTTTGGGGCTTTAAGATTATCTTACTGATTATTCAGTCTCTTTTACCTTTACTAATAGGATTTTTGTGTGTGTGGCTCAATGTGTATAAGTGTATGTGTTGAGAAATGTATGTAGGAATTTAATATATTTAGTTTTCAGAAAGCACTGAAAGATAGATTTATCCTAAATTTTAGACTCCTAATACAAACCCATTTTATAGATCTTTTATAGATCATATATTTTTTCAGGGAATATATGGATATTCTTTTGGGATTACTTATTGATTTTCCTTAGTCTACAATAATATGCAGTACTTTATGACTTCATTTATGTATATATATATATTTTTTTTTTTTTTTCTAGAATACATGCTATAAGCATTGCGGGAATGTGTAAAAATTCCTACTTTAGATCCTGGTTAATCAGTAAGAGCAAAGAAATGAACAGAATGGTATTACATTTAATCTTCAATGCTCAATTCTTATGAGAAATTATTTTTATATGTTATATGTTTTTATATTTTATACAAAAACTACAGGCAATTTTTTTTTCCAAATTGTGTAACAGTGTTTATGGTGAAATTCTGAGATAGAGAATTGGTAATAATATAAATTTTCATTCTGATATTGACCTTTTTTTTTCTGTAGGTCATTTAATCTTTCTAACTTTCAAAATACAAACTAGTAATAGTCAATCTAAGTCACATAAGATCAAATGGATTGAAAGCATTGAATATGTAAGAAAAATCATGTGTTATTTATTTTCAGAGTGTTATTTATTTGGAGAGAAGCAAAATCAGTTCCTGTGAACAGCAGTATTTAATCATATGCATTGACTTTTCTTTCTTTTTTCTTTATGTATATTTCATGTCTTTGAAAATTCCAAGTAATTTTAATCTTTGTTTTCCATATCACTTTTACATACTATAAAGCATGTTCTTTGTAAAGTGTGAGGTTAGTGGCTTAGCTATGTCCAAAGTGGAAATAAGTAATTTTTATTTATTCTTAGCGCTCTTGGCTTATATGGTTATAACTTGGTTCATAAATTTAATTCTTTCCATGATTTTGGTCTGAAACTGAATTGGATGAGAATCAAATCAAATTTCAATTCAATGGTTAGGTTCAATGTTGACCTTATGGGGAAATTCGATTTGGTGGTATTTCTTCTTGCACATAAATTGTCTCATATGATATGGCAACCATAGAGTGCATAAAATAAAAATAATTTTCTACTCAGAACCTCAGTGATGGAAAAAAAATGCTGTAACTGCTAGTTTTCTTGAAAGGTTAAAGAAGATATTTGAATTCCTAATTCTATCTGCTTTCCATGATTACACATTTATTTGGCAGTTAATGAGAATCTGTGCCTGTTCTAATCAATCCCATACAGGTGAATAAAGGGGCAGTGACCAACAAGTCAGGGAAAGAGACATGAGGTGGATACAAAAATAATAACAAGTAGCAATAGGTGCAAAACCAAGGGTTGATGAAATGAGAGAGACTCTTTCTGAGCAAGTGATATTTGACCAAGTTGCTGAAGAACTCTAGGAACAAGCTTTGATTCTTCCTCCCTTTCCCACACGTGCAATCAATCACAAGTCCCGTCAAGTGTGCTTCCTAAAACAACATGGAAACTAAGCTCTGTTCAGGAGCTCAAATCTGCCGTTCCAGTCCAGGCTACTGGAAATCTGCCATGGAGACTTTCCAACAGCTTGGTCCCGTGTATCTTTGTCATCCCGCATCCATGAGTTTGCTAACAGAGTGACTCTGGTCAGCTGTCTCCTAGCGATCTTTCAGTGGCTCCTAAGTATGGTTCTAATCCTCCTTATGCCTGCAAAGCCTGCACAGTTTTGTCTCTGCTGCCTTTCTGTCCTCACGTGGCATGGTGCTCTCTTTAGCTTATTTTCCAATTGGATTGTTTTTTCTGTGTCCTTCAAAAAATGCCAAGATCAAATGTGATGGTTAATTTTACATGTGAATTTAGCTGGATCATAGTGCCCAGATATTTGATAAAATGTGACTCAGAATGTCTGTGTGAAGGTGTTTTTGAATGGGGTTGATATTTGAAGTTGCAGAAGTTTGAATAAGGCAACCTGCTTTCTGTAATATGGTGGGCCTTATCTGAGCAGTGAAAGGTCTGCTCAGAGCAAAGATCTCTCTGGGTGTGTGTCAGTGAGGCTAACTTTTCATCTTTTGAGTTTCAGTTTAAACGTCATTTACACAGAGATGTGTCTCCTGACCTCGCAGATACAATGGTGCGTGTTTAAACTTACTTTTAATCAGCCCCTGTGTTGAATCCTGATACATGTAACAGTTGCCCGTCATATTTTTATTTGTGTGATTATTTGATATAGGTGATATGTATTACAACAGTATTTTCAACATTTTTTTTCATGGTTACCCACATGTTTTTCCTCAATTGCTTGACACCACAGACACCTATCTATGAGTTCACATGCAGTGAATTTTTCTTTATTTTTTGCTCCCAACTACCATTCTTCAGCTCCAGGGGCAATATTTCCCCTACTGAGACTGTGTGCAGTGTAGGTTCCGTGCCAGAGAGGACACTGCCTCCTCGCTTTGCCCTAGGTGCACAATGGCTGGCATGATGCTGTGCCATAGTGTATCACCATAAATATGTGTTCAAGACATCGAGCCAAGGCTGGAGTCAGCTTTGTTGCCTGGCAAAGCATTCTAGGGATGGCATGACCCCATGTAGTTTCTGGATTTATCTCTTATGTCCCTTCTCACCTCAGGAAAACCTCTTCAGACTCATTCTTCATCTATGAAGTGGGGTAAACAGAAGTTTTTAAATCTCCATGTGTTACGATGATTAAATCAGATACTTTACATGAAGGACTTAAGAGCAGAGCATTAAGGACTGTCCAGCCCAAAAGAGCCACATCTACCAGGTGGTGTTTACGTGCGAGTATGGAGGATAGGGAATAGAAGCTCAAAGAGAAGGCTGGGAAGAACATTACAATCCACTACATCTTCACAGTGAAAAAGTGTGCCAGTTTTCAGTCAAAAGTCCTGAATAAATAGGCCTGAACTTCTCCAGAACAGGATGCTTGGAAGCCATGGCTTCTTTGAATGTTTCTGACCATCCGGGAGTCAGCCAATGTGCTGGGTAATAAAGCAGTGGATCTACAAGATGTGGGAGGAATTCAGATCACTGGGCGGTTAGAACACACTCAAGTCTGTAATTCTCACTTTTTGGTAAAATAGTGATGGTAATAGTTGCTGTTTTCCTTGATTTATTTTGAGGTTTCAGTAGGAGGAGATTTAACACCTCTTTATAAAAATAAAGTGCATTTGTTTTTTTGTGATAACAGGATTGCCTAATTATCTCTGTGCTTAATGTGTGTCTATTATGTGTTGTAACAATGTAGAAGACTGGCTTAATTAATCCTCACGGCTACCCTAGGAGGAAGGTGTCATCCTTGCATTTATAGTTGAGAAGACTGGGGCTGCTGCAGATTTAGTGACTTTCTTAAAATTTCACAGCCAGCCTAGGACAGAACCACGATTTTTCCTTGGACAAGGGAGAGCGGATGTCAGGCCCCATCTTGAGAATCATCACTTTTGTCTGTGCCTATAGTTAATAGTGACAGGGCTTTCACTGTGGTTCCAGGATTTGTTAACTGCTTTACACTTAATTATAAATTTAGCTCGTTGCAGTTGTGTATGTATTCCTACTCATATGAATATTTTCACTCATGCCTGAATCAAAGATTTTAAAAACCCCTGAAATTTAGGAAGGTTTTGGTTAAGTTTATGTGCTGAGAGAGTCTGTTTAGTTTGATCCCAGTATGTCTGTGAGGACCTTTTTTGATGGTATTAGCATTTGAATGGACAGATTTGAGTAAAAAAAAAAATTGATCTCTTTTTGTGACTGGGCCTCATAGAGTCCATTGCCAGACTCCTTAAAACAAAATGACTGCCCTTCTGAGGAGTAAAAGGCAGCTTCTGCTCTCCAGACTGCCTCTGCCAGGTGTCAGCTAGTTCCTGACTTGGTCTTGAGATAAGCCATTATCTATCCTGGGCCTTTTGCTTGCCAGGTTACCCTGCTGATCTTGGGACTTGCCAGTTTCTAGGACCACATGGGCCAGTGCTTTGAAACATTAATATATATATATAATATATATATATTAATATATAATATATATAAATTAATGTTTTATATATATAAACATATATATAAACATTATATATATAAACATTATATATATATAAACATTATAAAATATATAAAAATATATATAAAATATATATATAAATATATATAAAAGTTATATATATAAACATTTATATATATAATATATATTATATATATATATCTCGTATCTATCTATCTATCTAAATATATACATATATATGATATATATATCATATATATTTCCTATATATTATGTGGGTATGTTCAAGTTCTGAGGAAAGATTGCATGCTGTTGATTTTCCTGAAGAAGATGCTTTTTGGTGTTTTTTCTTCCAAGGCATTTTGGCTGGTGTCTTCCTCTGGGAGAGCTTCAAATCCTCCTCTTTATCTTGGACATTGTCTCCTGGCTTCTGTGAAGATGCCCCAGCCTCTGGCACAGATCCTTCACCCTTAGAGTATAGCCTTTCTAGCTTCCACCAGTGGCCCTTGGGCATTTCCAGTGCAGATCCTTGATGCAGACTTTCATGGAACATTGCTGTGGGCTCCAGCCATCAACTAGATCCTTTAGGTCTTTAGTACACAGAAAGACATTTTTGCACTCTTCTAATCTGACTCTGGTAAGCTTTGACTAATTCACCTTCCGAGGGAGCCCATAAGGCTATTATCTCTTCCCACAGAGGATGCAATAAAAATTTGGCTTTCAATTGGAAATGGCAGGTTTTCAAAACAAGATACCTACAGATAATGGTATTATATTTAAAATTATATACCATGTATGTTTATGTATTTCTGTGTACCTATTGACAGGAATACCTATCCTGTATTCAGTTGAACATCCACTGTAGAATAGTGACTATACCCAGTGGAACAGGATATTAAATGATTGAATACCTGCACAAAATCCTTAATATAGCAATGCTTATTATCGTTGTTATAAAGAGAGAAACAAATCCAGAGAAATTAAATAACTTGCCACAATGAGTGGCTATGTTGTTGTGAATCTGACATTTAAACTCAGATAGCATGGTTCTAAATATTTCCCCCTTAGACCTTGTTTTACAGTAATATATTAGAGGAGAAAATAATCTTGTATTTGTGAAAGAGCACAGGCCCACACAGGAAGCAGGGTCTCTTTGATGAGTTATTATGTGCTATGTTTTTGATAACATGGTCATATTAGGTCTTGATTTGACATTTTGTAATGTCATTATTGGATTTCCTGTGGCTTTCATTCAGAAGGAGTGAAAAGATTCTTGCCTGTGGCTCTGGGGTCATCTCTGTGAAATGGGACACAAAAGAGTTTTCACAATTTGAGCAGAAGGTTACGAGTTATGCTAAAATGAGGTTAATACACAGTACAACATGAGGAGTCCAGCTCTCACAGTTCAGGGCATTTGTGTGCTGTTCTGAACCAGAATGATTGATTTAAATCTCATCTCTGCTGCCTTCTTTTTTTGTTCTTTGTCATCATTTTTCACCTCTCTCTGCTTTGATTTCTTCACTGGTAGGGTAAAGGATAGTAAAATGGTTTAAATGAGACAACAGATATAAGTCCTTATACTCCTTGGTCCTTAGTAAATGCTAAACAATAATAATAATAATAATAATAACAACAAATTCTTTGTTGATGGTTCCAATGTCTGTCTTTGCAGAGTTTTGGCATATATATATATATATATATATATATATATATATATATATATATATATATGAGATTTGGTAGAGTTTGGCATGGAAATATTATGCTATATGGTAACTTTCACACTTAAAAGGATATCAAACTGGGGGTGAGCAGTGAAATGGGAGAACCATCCAGCTGATTGTGAAAGACAGCTGTGTATTCTTCAAGGCAGTGTCTCAGAGCAGCCATGAACTTCAAGTCCTGCTAAAGGTAAACAGGCATAATTAAATCATGTTGGTCAAAGAATACAATCTCCCAGTTACTGAAGGGCTCCGCAAGGAGAGGCCACATATGACAGCATTCCCTCTCCTGAGCTACTCTTACAAGAAGCATATTGCTCATCTGTCACATGTTGCATGTGTAAGTGCTGCTTCCTTTGGTCTATTGGTTCGTAAAAATGAAGCCTTGCACTGTGGCCCCTCCGTCCATTCATTAACAATCTCTGTGATAATGAATCTCTTAAACTGATCTTTCATTAGTTGGGATGGTTTTCCTGCTACTGAGCTTGCATTTATGAAGTAGAGCTCAACTATGTTTTTCCGATCAGAATCACAATTGTAGACGGAAAGGCTAATGAAGCCTTTTGGAAATGTATACTTCCTGTTCTGACACAAGCCTAGCATATCCAAATTTCCAGAAGGGAAGGTCTGGATTCTTATATTCTGTAAGGGCACCACAGGTAATTTGATGCCACATTGTTGTTACTCTTCTGTTTTCTTTTGCCTTGACATTTTACTCCTTTTGAAAAGAACCAGGTGAGGACAATCTGGCAAGTTTCAATTGAGTCTGAGCACCTTCTTTAATTTTTTAGTGCGCAGAGATTGAATCTTCGCCACTTGGCTGGAAGTAGTACAATTTATGAGTGAACTAGATCTATTGCTTTGATTTATGATACTATTATAAAGACCCAAGCATTTGGGATGAATTTCTGACCTTCAGTGACTGTTAAGGGCTTTGAGAAGTGAGTGTGTTTCCAAGGATCTCTTGTAACCTTGAATCAGAAGCTAAAATGCATTTCTACCCCATGGCTCTCTCTCAAATAGTTCCTTTATTCTAAGCAGGGTGAAATTTGAATTTGCAAAGATAAGTATCTTCTTTGTGTGGTAGTTTAACATTCCTGAGAGAGGTGGCTCTGAGAATTAAATGAGAGAAAATACAGCATGCGCACAACATACATTAGTTTTCCCTTTTCTAAACCAACTTTGAACTAAACAATCTCCAAGTGCCAAAGCACCTGAGCTTATTATCAATATAGATCCATACTTCTGTTTCTATTGTAATCTATAAGTCACTTAGATGATTTGTTTGTCAGAGGCTCAGAAACTGTTGGTTACTAACTGTATAGATGTTGTAGGACCAGAATCCTGAGCTGATTTTCTCTTAGGTTCTTGAGGAATTCTGGGGTTCTGTCAGTTCTTAGCATAATGGTCTTACTGATTTGCATGAGAAGTCATCAAAAGAGCACAATATGAGTTTTGTAAATATAAGACGACTGAGAAAAATGGGAGATTACATCATGACCATGGTCCATGTGGCTGTTGTTTAGTTCCTTTTCCTGAGAGCTGTGCGTCTTGGACCACTTCTACAAAATGTATTTCCAAAACCGACTGCACATCCTACATCGCCATCAAACCCCTGGAGAACACAGTCTAACATCCTTGATCAAATATCTTGATACACTTTTGCTCTTGAAAATGCCTTCTCTTGTATTTGTTAAACAGTAAAAATTTATAAACACTGCTGAAGCACGAGCCTCTTGATCTCATTTATTACCACAAAATATAAACATAATTTGGAAAGTAGTTATGGGAATTTAGAATCACTAAGGACAAGTTTGCCGAAAAGCAGTCTCCTACCCTCTTGATTTCATCTGTTTTCTTATTTGTAGCTTCTTGTACTGAGAAAGCAACTGAGATCTGTGGACCACGTCAGTCACCTAAGAGTGAGTGTTTGTATTTTTAATGCTCGGGAGTATTGAAGAACTTGCAGTGCTAAATCGTCCTTCCTCATACACTGTCCTTTCTGTACCTGGGTGATTTTCAGAATTGGATTCTACCATGGTTGTCAGCTGAGTCTTGTGCATCCATTTAGCTCCTCAATGAAACAACTTAATCTTCAAAAATGTAGGAGTGGGAGTAATATGAGTTTTGCCCTAAAGCTAGAATTTATTTCTTTGAAAATTAACATATGTCTCTGAAAATGAAAGTACACAAATTCAGAAAGTTTCCATTGGTATCGTAGTCTCTCCTAATGCTTTCCTTCCCCCTCTCCATTTTCTTTTTCACTTATTTAAGTATATTAAGCCAAAGAGGGATAGTGTTTATAGGTTCAAATCCTACCCCCATTGCAAATTAGCCATGTAACTTTAGGAAAGTCATGTCTCTATTTCTGGTGTGGTTTCTTCATCTGTTAAATGAAAGTGTTAGCTATTTCTTATGTATTGTGTATGTTAGTCCATGTTCTATTGCTATAAGTGAATACATAAGTCTGCACAGTTATAAGGAATAGAGAATTATATACCTATACTAATAAACTAAAAATTAAAATAATTAGAAAGAAGAGAGGTATATATAGCTAAAAGTTCTGGAGGTTGGAAGTAGCTGGGGGAATATGGAAGCAGTGTCTGCTCAGAGCTGGGGAGGATCCTCCTACTGGGTCATGACATCGTGGAATGCATTGCATGCTGGGACACAGCTGTTTTTTGAGAAGAAGCTCGCATTGGTAGCAAAGGTACCACTTCTGCAATCCATTAACCCACTTGTGAGGACTAAGTCCTCAAGACCCAATCACTTGTCAAAGCCTCTACCCCCAAATATCTTTAATGCTTTAAGAATTATGTTTCCCAGAAGACACATCCAAACTATAGCAGAGAACTGTTTCAATTGTTTGCTCTTTTTATTTTGAAGAAGTGATTAGATTTCCTTTGGAATAACCCAGTTTCTTAGCTAAGCATATAATAATAAATTCTTAGCTAAGTCTGTAATAAGGGCTGCATTTCTCTCTTCCTCTGCAGTGACATGTGGTCATGTGTCCATGTTCTGGAAAGGAGCCTATAAGACATGCTCTCTCCTTATCTTGCTCCCTTTCCTGATGATGGGAATGAGGATACATAAGTTAAAGAAAAATTACTTGGAATTTCAATGAAAGCAGGACAAGGGGAATGGCTAGGCTCCTATAATGTCAGGACCTAAGCTTTTTCCATTGTTACTGGGTCATGCATGATGGTACACTTTCATGGTTTCAGGTTTTTTTTTTGTAATATCCAACTATTACTAAGATTATATTATTTTTTCACTTTTAAAATTATTCTTGCTCCAGTGAACTTTAAGAGCACTTTGGCTTGTTTGCTACTGTATTCCAAATAGGTAGACAGAGGTCAGGTCATAGTAAGTGCTAAATATTGATTGAATAAATTAATGAATGAACAACAAGGTGATTGCAGACTCAGTGGGTTTGTGGCAACAAGTGGTAGACAGATGTCCACTCCTATGGGTAGTATGGAAGAGCCTGTGCAGGCAGTGTTACCTAGTGGTCATGGTCAGGGAAAGGTCAGGCAGGAAACCTGCAGATGAGACAAGAACTCCTTGATTGAAAGTAGGAAAATACATGATATACTCAGGGGTACATTTTTTCATGATTACATTTAAAACTTCCTCTAGGGTGCACAGACATACCGAGGTGTTTCAAGAGAGAAAATTGCATATGAGGGACTTCCTGTGTCATTTGACAGGGACAATGGTCTAGTAAAACTTGAATTATTGTTGTTTTATAGAAGTCATCTGTGATCATAGGCTGGTGATGATGAACATTCATGTCATAAAGACAACTTTATAAAAAACAACTTGAAAGAGAAACTCATCTTTACTTCTAATCACGTACAATTTGCTCAGTGCAAAGTCCTGACAGATATTTTCTCTTGCACCTGGCTCTTGTTTTCTTGCAAGATCTGCATAAAGGTGGGCCTTTCTCACTTATCTCGGACGTGGGTTGGAGATTCATTAAAATTGTCTGCTTTATTTTCCTCCTGCCTCTCCCATTCATTAATCACCGGGCTCAGGCTTTTTTGTAAGATGTGCCCTTTGCCTTACAGCTGTCTGATTCTCATGGTCTACAGAAATGATTCACGGTTAATATATGTTCTGCCTGATTCAGCTGTGAGTGTCTGGAGTGACCCATAGGGCAGTAGGGTAGATACAGTGTGCGTGGGAGAAAAATAGAGATAAAATACTCTTTGAGGAATTATGAGGTATAATAAATTATTCTGCACTCCCCTGACTTCCTCTCATTGTCAGTGTTCATATCATCATGTGAAAAGTGAGTGATAAAGAAGAATGGGGAAGCTGTGGGCATTTATGAGTAATATTACTTAGGTCACTCTAAAGAATGTACCAGAGCTACTACCAAAGCCAGAAAAACAGCTATGACCACAATGCACTGAAAATTTGGAAATATGGAATAGGTTGCTGACAAAAGATGGAGGGGGACAATTGGCCAATACAGTATATAGAAATATAGGCAGAAAATGACTCACTATAAAAGCATACAAACAATTAGGGGTAAATCATTTAAAGGGGATTTGCTTCATGTTATAATACTATCTCTGGATGTACTTTTACAAATTCTTCTTTAGATATAGGAGCAACATTTTGCTCCTCAAAATACTAAGTGTACAGCATTGATTTTCTTGATGTCATTGCATGTTTAGGATTTTCCATCTTCAATAATCTGTCTGCAAGCAGGTCATTGCATTCTTGGATTTTCTCTGCTGAAAAATATTTTCTGATTTCTTAGTGAAGGAAATGGAAACACAGTGTTTTTGAAACATATGGAGAATGTGACCATTGAATCCAAATTGCTCTAGGCATTTACAAAGACTGATAGATTTTTCTGGTTATAAAAGGAGCATTGGATATTGTACCAAAAATCAATCACTTTTCAGGAGAATAATCACGAGAGATTAAATTAGTTAATTTATGATCGTGTGACTCCAAGGTCAAGATGAAGGTTTGATTTTTGATTCCTAATATGAGATTTCTTTAATGATAAACTAAGCCTCTCTACCACAGTCACTCCTAGCCATACCGAGTCTTATAATTCACATTTTCTACTCTAATATCTTTAATATCTAGTATCTGATCAAATAATGTAAAAAAGTGTATAACTTTTTTGTGTACAAAAATTTAGCACAACACACACAGGAAATAAAAAAAACCAAATAAACAAACAGGAAAAAAAAAGAAAAGGGAAAAAGAAAGAGAACTAGCCCAAAGAAATTTGACTGGTTACTTAGTCAGCTTTCCTGTGACAGACATAATACAACATCCACAACTTATTTATATCCCTTTGCATTGCATATTTATTAATTTGTTTCACAACAAACCGATTGTATATGGTTTTTTTTTTTTTTTTTTTTTTGGTGCCGGGGATCAAACTCACGACCTCGCGTTTGCCAAGCAGGCACTTACACCGCTAAGCTAAACCCCTGGCCCCTGTATATCAGTTTCTGTGCCTTCTAAGCAACATAAAATGCCTGAGTTCTCATTGTAGAACATACAGGAAATTGAAAGAGAGTAATGGAAGAGTAACTACTTATAAACTTTCTAGAATGAAAAAAAACATTCTAGAATGGACACTTCTACATTCGTACATTCATACATTCATTCAACCATATATTTTCAGTACCTGTGCCAACAGCTGATGGTAACTTCATGAGAAAGTCAATGGTGGATCTTTCCTTCATGGAGTTTATCAGACCTGTGTCTTAGTTATTTTCTCATTGATGGGAATCAACACCTGGCACCAATAATTAAAAGAGGGGAGATTTGTTTTGAATCATTTTTTAGATCTTTTAGTTCATAGATTTCTGGATCCAGGGCAGAAGTGGCACAATGGATAGGCCTTTTTTGGAGAAAACCTGCTCATGTCGTGAAGGCTGGGACATGGAGACAGAAGTGCTGATGCAGGGAAAGAGATCTGATCTTCCAGGTTGTATCTCCTCCAGGTCAATTATTCTGCCCTGACCCCACTTCCTAACAGAAACTCAGTTATTTCACCTTCATGATTCAGGCACTTTGCAAAAACCATGCCTACGAGCACGTGAAGCTCTTGAAGTGTATTTAGATAAGAATCGTAACACCTTATGTGGACGGGAACTACTGAATAAGTCAAGGAAAATCAGTATAAAGGGAAGGAAAGAATTGCTGAAGGACAGAGTGTATGATTGTATCTATTTTTCTTTTTTATTAGAAAGCTGACACTCTGACAGTTAAGCTGAATTGCTTGAAGTTTATTGGCTTGGGAGCCACTTGGGGGATGGGTGGAACATATTTCTGGATGGGTCAGGGTGGGTCATGGAGGAGCGCCCTTCGGTGGTATAACTGGCCTTACGCCTCTTGCTCTCAGCTGCTGTTCCTTTGGTCTGCATTCTGACCACAGTGAGCTGAGCTGCTTTGACATACTTTTCTGCATGATATTCTTGTCTTGAAGCCAGCCAACTACGAAACCATGAACCAAATTAAACTTCTTCTCCTTTAGGTTGTGGGTGTTTGATACTGTGTCTTAGCGACAGAAAAGCAAATTCAGAAATTTAGTTACAGTAAGACACTTGCAGGTAAGTTCCAAAAAACTTATGACCACCTCTGTCTGAAGTCAGCATCTCCTCCTTCTCTACCTTAGGTACTGAACACACAACGTATTTGATGCTGCTGTCTATAGTCTGTTTGGAGAAAAGAGAAAAACCAGTGGGGGCTAAAATTTTCAGACAATAGTTTGTGAGTCTTCATATCAGCGAAACTCTGGGTTAATATGTTTGAGAAAAATGCATATAAGTTGGGCCCTGCAAGATATGTAGACTGTAAACAAGTGAATAGGTTGGAAGATGAGAGAGGGAACACATTTCACACAGAAGTGCTGTGGCTGGCAAAATAATTTGACTGAGCTACTGTGGAATCTATGAGCAGAGTGGTGGAAAGGAAAATTGAAAAGTTGTTTTGACATCCTGAATAGTTAGTATTATAATTTGGATTCAGAGTATAGTTTAAGGGTTCAGAAGACTTCTTTAAATTAGAGATAATATTTAGGGGTTCTTTACAACCTTCAGTGCAATCGCTGAACTTTGGTGATAAAGTAGAACATTCATTGTAAATAATACGAAAGGAGCAGGTAGTACTGTGTTCCAATAAACTACTGATTCCTGCTATAGTTCATGGTGATAAGTTCAAAGCTTTTAAGCCATAAATTTACAAGTAGGCATTGGAGAACAATGATGTTAGAACAGTGGGGTTAATAATGAAAAAGAGAAATAAGTGGTATCCAAGAAAATCAATTGGACGATTTTTTCAGTGAGGATTTTCAAAGTATTACATGAGAAGATATGGACAAGAGGGGAAAATATTCTAAAAATTAAGACACAAGAAAATAAAAATATGTTTCAACGACTGTCAAAGTTTTCAGATATATCAAATAATTGTGTATGAAATTCTTAAAACATAAAATGACACATAAATTAATAAAAAGTGATCAAAAATTACCAAGGAGGTATCAAATGAATTAATCAAGAATTTTAGCCATCAAAAAAAGCACTGAAGTTTAAAACTCAATGATGAGTAAGGTAGTCAGAGATAGCTGATGGGGTTGTAAGTGATTAAAGAAATTATCCAAAGTAGAGCAAAGGGAGATTGAAGATGGAAAAATATGGAAAAAAAGCTGAGTCATAAAGGAGATGTTAAGGAAGTCTATAGATCTTCAAATCAGATGAGAGAATTGGGAATGTGGAGAAATAATAATTAAAACAGTAGTGATTGAGAAGCATGATACTAGTCACACACACTAGGAAAAAGCATTCAGAAACATGCATTTCATAAAACCCAAAGCAAAGAGGTCACATGATAAAAGAAAGTGACAATAAATCCTATGGAGAGTAGAGTTTTCAACTACAATGGAATTCAGAGGAATTAAGTGGCTTCACAGTCCTCAGAGAGAATGGCTGTCAACTTAAACTTGGTGAAGGTAGCATATTGATCAAGCACAAGGGTACAATACAGACATTTCTAGGTTTAAAAAAATAGGTCTTAGAAGATTTTACCTCTACTGAAGAAACATTTTAAAGTTTTTTTAACCTCCTTTATTTTTTATGAAATTGGGTTGAATTTGAATCACAAACTGAACTCTTGCTTGTTGCATAACTTTCGTGTTTCTCTTTCTTAGGATCACAACTTTAAGCCTAGCCTGGGGAACTAAGTGACTTCGCAAAGCCCTGTCTCAAAATACATGAATAAAATACAAAGGGCTGGAGGTGCCACTTATTGGGAAGGCTCTGAAAAAACTTCTAAAATGACTACAGCATTAACTTCACATCAAGTGGCCAGAATGGTTCCTGGCATAGAGACAGTGAGAGGCAAAACAATGGAGCCATGGAAGAGAAATTTCATGCATAACCACCTCATAGCTCCCTGTTCTCATGCCGAGAACTAAGTAGATCTATGAGTATCTGCATTGGATACTGTTCAGTCTCTTTGAGTTTTTAGTTCATAGACCTCGGGAGAAAAAGGAGATATTAAATGGATCAAAAAGCTACTAATTATTATCTTATCACCAAATGTCTTGGGTAATCTGATGTCATTGTATGTACTCAACTCCATTGTCCTCTAATCTCCTATATAATATCTCATCTTTTTGCTCTGCCAAACATACTGATATCTTTCAGAATCTAGCCCTTTGTCTTCTCTTCCTGCATATAGAATGTCCATTTGCTCCCTCCAGTATAATCTTCCTTCTCATTTCATGCTCAAAATTCACTTTTCCTGCTAGGGTTAAACCAGAAAACTTTTTATTTGCAGTATTTTCCTCATTGATGACAACTCTCACATTTAGCATAGTTAGAAGGCCCTCATTTGTTCCATAAATGGTGCTTCATCCTCCAAATAAAGTTTAAAATACACAGAAGAAGGAATATAATTGGCACTTTTCCCTGTCAGTGACAATGCTGAGCATATAACAAGAATTCAATCAATGCAAGAATACGTGCACATGAATTTCAGTTTAAGATGAATTCTTCAGGATGAAGAGTGTTTACATCTACAGAGTTATTCATTAGAGTCTGGTGGGACACACCATTTGTTACTAGCCTATAAGTTATCTTATGAGGTCTCATTAGCCTACAAATTTGTCACCAGACTTTAAAGGTTGTTTGGTTTAAAATCCATTAAACTTTTTAATGGAAGAATAACCTGTTCCCTGCCTCTCTAGTAATGGTTTAATAACCATTTGTTTCTCTTCATGTATAAATAATTGCACAACATATTTCAACTGAAAGAAAAAAGAAGTGTGCAGTAATACAAATGCTTGTAATTACTGTGAACCCTTCATTATATTTATCAACAGCTTACCTCTCAGCCCTAAAAATCATCTCACCAATTAGATAATTGTTTAAGGCTAGTGAAAAATAGTCTTTACAGGTGAAATAACACCCTTTTTCATTGTTTTTCTAATTATAAAGGCACAGTTAAGAGGTTGATTAGAGTATATGTAACAATTGACTGTTACATGAGAATAGAGAATTTGAAACTTTTTTCTCAGTACAGATCAAAATAGGTATTTTTGCCCCCTTTTCCCAGCATAATTTGTATCTTGCATTACTTGATAAGGAGGGCCTTCCACTTAGAAAGTCTAGAATTGATGCATTAGAATCATGTGTTCTGTTGGTGAAATAGATTCTAGGATTTTAACACAAGACTGAGTATTAGATGTATTGTCTATAATGTCAAACATAGACTTACAATAATTGTTAAGAATCTGAGTGACTTCACATTTAGCTGAAACAGTCTGCCAAGTGTCTTATTAAATAACTTCAGGCAGATTCAAAAGATTTCGATCTGACCCCTTAGTCTATTTCACTGTAGTTGAATTGTTTAATCAAATTTTATAAAACTCCAGGCTATAGTGCAGTGCAATGTTAAGCACATCTTGCTCATTAGAAACAAATGAAAAACTCATCAGCCTGGAGACTCAGCCATTTGCATTAAATATCTGTATAAAATTCTACCAGAAACATTGGGTCTAGATTGCATTAATCTGTGAGATAGCGTTTCAAGAGATTTTAAAAATATATAGTTTATTTGATACTACTAACATTTCCATGGTACAAAGTAATAAAAAAAAACTAATGAAAAGAGACTCAAAAAAGCATATTTTACTTTTTATCAGACGTTTGAGTGTCCCATTTTAATTTAGAATTTTGTTGGTGCTACTCTCTAAAGAAACTTAAGTGTGGAACAGAATAAAGATTACTCAGTAATCCTGTTTGGTCCTGTCATAGCTGAAATCTTTGAAATATAAGACTATAGTACAAATTAATCACTACACAAGCAACTTTTGGTGACTAATCTCCAATAAAAAAACTTAAAGAAACCAAATGACTACTGTACTTTATGGAAGGAAGATATTTCTAACTTTCAGATTAGTCCCGAGGCATATATATTTGGTTATTTATACATTCATTAGATGTGTCAAAGTTGAACAATGACTTTAGTCTTTTCTATCAATGAATTCCAGACCTGGAGAAGAGATACACATGGGCATATTCACAATAGAGTGTCACTTCACGGGTAGAACCCTTTACAGGGATTAATTTACTAGGGTTTGTGGGGAGGATTCACAGATGCTTAACAGTGGGATTCCAACTTGGGTGGGGTTTGGATGGCTCAATAAGAAAGAAATCAGGAGTAAGAAATAAGAAATCAGGAATGTGAGGATTTTCAGAGAGCCGGAACACATGCCCCAAACCATAAAGTGTTAAAAACTTCAACGTCTTTAGTTTGAGGAATATAAAGAATTTCATGTTATAGGAAGACAGTATGTAAGTGTGTATGGGGGGCAGTAGGGAGGTGTGGTGCAGGGGATCAGAGTGAGAAATAGAACAAACTGTGTAGGGTAAGAAATGATATACACTTGTGAGTTGTCAAGAAGTTGGAACTTATGGGTAGGGAAGCGAAGCCAGAGAACTCTGTTAAGGAAGGATGGCTGCCTAGGTTGACATTTACAACACAAATTCTTATTCCTTCATGTTTCCAGACTATTTTGAATTCAATATCAATTTTCAGGGTAATATGAAAACTCTATTCTACCCCTAATTTGCAGATAAATTTGGATACATGTTTTTTACTCAATATATAAACATTGTATTATGGAATTTGTCATAACAATTTTAAAGTGTACATAATTATTACATTATAGTTTATTTTTCAATATTCAATTATAAAGTATTAAATTATAAAAAGTTACATAGGTTTTTTCATTTAATAAGTAATATGTAGTTTTTGTTAGAGAGCTTTATGTTTGTAGGTAAGTCATTTGTCAACAAGTCAATTTATAAGTGATATTCATTTTGTTTTTTGTTGGCAAATACTATATGTTAAAAACTTTTCTTGAAATCCATGTATGGCATCATTAAAAAAGACCTAACTTGTTTTTATCAACTGATATTTGAAATGGATAATTTTTATGCTAAAAAATCTCAAATACAGTATAGATAATTTTCATGTTTTGTTTCTGTATAAAAATGGCTAATTCTAGACTAATTAACACATTTCAGTTGCAGATAATTATTACTTCTCTTAAAGAAAAAATTAAGTAAGGTTTCATGATTGTGAATTTTTTCTTTTAATATCTCATTTTATAGCAGAAGAGTCCTTTCAAGGTGGAATCTGAATTTTTGATTTGATACTGCAACTTACATACTTGATGTTGTAAATCTGGAGAAAAGTTTCCTATTCCCCTTAAGTTTCAATTTAACCTTTCCATTTAACAAACGAATGTATATTAAAGTGTATCACTCAAAAGTAAAAGTCTGTGGTACACTATACAGAACTCACTCACCCATGGGATTTCTGGTATACAGTTGATACTAAAAAAAATTGTTATAGGAAAGTAGAACTGGAAAATAGAAATAAGCAAGCATACCTTAAAGAGGGTTTTAAATTCAAAGTCATCATGTAGTGAGAACCAGGTCTGGTATAAAGAAACATCTCAAAAAATGTCTCCTCTTAGGAATTAAATTGTGACTCTCCAAATGTGTTTGCTGAAGACATAACCCTTAATACCTCAATTGGACACAAAGCATTTGGAGAAGTTTCCAAGTTAAAAAAAAAAGGGCTCTAATGCTGACGAATGGTCTCTTGATAAGAAGGAGAAATTGGGAAGTAGAACACACCATGTGAACAAGAGACCCAAAGTCAGAGCGATGCTTTTTTAAACCAAGAGGCACCAAACATTTCCCCATAGAAGCCAGGTGAGAGATATGGGACATTTTTCCCCCTGATCCCTCAGGAGGAACCAACCTGTTGACACCAGACAAGTTTCTAGCTTTCCCTACAGTGGGATAATAAATATCTCGTATTTAAGTCTCTCAGTTTGCGGTTGTTTTCTATGGCAGCCCTAGGAAATGAACACGACTGTCTTATCCTATTCTCACTGTGTCCTTAGCTCCCTTTTAAACTGTGGCAAATGCTATAAAGGGAGAACAAAAATTGGTGCCTAGAAACTTAATGAAATCTAGAAATAATTACAACATGTCAAGACAACTTTAGAAGCATTTGAATCATGAAAAATTCTCTTTGTATTATATTTATATAGAGCTTAGGCTATGCATAACTGTAAGTTACAACATTTCATTTTTTTCAAAGGGCCTCAGAAATGTAATTTGCTCCATATTGCATTAGATTTGTCACTGATGTTTTGAGCTGCAAAAATCTTTTATACAGTTTACAATTTTTTGATCATAAAAGTACGATTTCAAGATGAGTCAGATGCCTGATTCTGAAAAGCATTATGCCAGCTGTCTCCATGGAGTCGGCAATGAATCTAAGAGGGGTATTTTACATTGTGTGATTATAAAATTGCCTTGTTCTCTGCTCCTGAAAAGAGCCACTCATCTCAGATAGATTTGTAGGGTTCTAAAACTAGCAATTTTCCTGACCTTCATGTGGCCTTTTAGAATACCAACCCTCTGAGTTCTTCCCTTACGCTGGACTCCTTGTTGGGTTAGTACTAAATAATTTGTATCCTTGATAACATGAATGCAAATGTTCGAGCTTAGAGATTCTAGCTCAGCAGCTAGTAACACGCTCAGAATACCCCTTTCTAGACATCTACCGCAATTTCAAGGCTTCTGGACCAACCTTTGTCTCTGCCTTGCTTCACATATATAATTACTTCTTTACAGTTCTATCACTCCAACAGACTTCAGCTTTTTAAGCAGCAGTACCCAGGTCTTGTAATGCATAGGCCCACAGTGGTTTTTGCCTCCCCTATTGAAGTCATAGGCTTCTCTTTACAATGGGCGAAAGGCGACACTGGTGCCTAGCTTTGCAGAGTGTATCTGAGAACCAGTAGAGAATCTATGTTCCGAGGTTATCTCACTGAGGGCTTCAGGCTACCATCAACTGGAAGTCAAATTTCATATTTATGTCCTCTGGTATGTATAGGCTGAGTTGGTTCTAGTGGCTAGAAATAGACTTTAGGAAGTACCAGGCAGTTGCTGGAGCAATGAGTTGGACAGCATTCACCTAGAGCCAAGGATGTAGGATTATGTGGAGGATACTGAAGTCTTCCATTGTATCCATGCTACCTGAACTCTACTGGCCAACTCCAATCAGACTCCATTTTTTTCATGCCTTAAACTCTACTGGAGCTATCTAGAATTATGTTTCCCATGTGGCCTCCTCTGTGAACTACTGGTTGGATTCATCAAGCCCAGGCACTTTTCTGATGGCTGTAGTAACAATGTCTGTAGCAGGCAGGTGGGGAGTCAACCACTTCCTGCCAATTTGGCTCAGCAGAAGACAGAAATGAGTTCATCTGTTCACACGCTATGCCAGGGCCTGTGATACTTGCTAAAAATGACACCTGGGTTCTGGCCTCTCGGTACTCAGTCTGAAGAGCAAAAGACCTTATAATATAATCCCTGTAACAAAAATAATAAAAATTGTATGTAAAGTGTGAATAATTTGTGAAAGTTAGAAAATGATGTAGTACAAGAATACACAAGAGGCAGAGCTAATTTAGAGAAAGATGCTTATTTGCTATAAGTTAGTGGGAGGTGGTGAAAATTTCCCAGAAATCATTTAGAGAAGCCAAAAAGTAAGAAAGAGGTTGTTGCACTAGTGGAACTGAGAATGGTGTCTGCCTGTCAATGTATGTATGTGCAGGGAAACAAAATCAAATACAGAAAAGTGTAAAGAAAAGATCAATTTCCATTGGAATTAGGAGAGCATTCTTTTTCCCTGTTTTCACAACACATGCACACACACATACACACACATGCACACTATGTACATACATACACAAACACAGCATGTATGGAAAGTTCCATTTTTCCTTTGGAAGTGTAAAGCATTTCAGAAAGCATGAAAGTGGATGCAGCATGGTATGAAGAGATTCTATTTTCACGTAAAAAGGTATTCGTTCATATCACTTTTCAAGTTGAATTTCCAGTGTCTTTATGGGTTTATTTGCACATCTAGGACAGCACAGTTTTGATTTGTAGCAGCTTTGTCTTAGCCATTTTACTGAAGGCTTTTTTAAGTAGTTCAAGGCGTAACATCTTTATTGAAGCTGGGAATTGCATGCTGGTGTCAGGCCTGAGGGAGCCGGCCATCTCCATGGATTTATGGATCAGTTATTTTACCTTCAAGGCTGGCTTGTGAGGACAAATGCTATTGTGCTGACTGTGGATTTAAGCAGGGGAATGTGGTTTCTGGCTCAGCCATGGCCTTCTAGCCAATGCAAGAGAGAACAGGGAAGAAGAAACTGAAATTTCGAAGGCTGCGTCAGTTTCCAGACTTGATACTGAAAATTTTAGTTTGGACTGGACAATTGATTAATTCATATGCATTTTGTACACATGTGAGTACACATTTCTGAACCCTATATTGCACTGAAAATGTAAAATCCTTTACCAATAAGAATGCATATAATACTAATTGCTGATATCTTGTATCAAGGCTTAACTAAGTTCCAGGTGATGATCTAAGTATTTAATTTCTCTATTTCTCTACCACTACACAAT
This sequence comes from Dolichotis patagonum, assembly GCA_004027295.1. Lineage (NCBI taxonomy): Eukaryota > Metazoa > Chordata > Mammalia > Rodentia > Caviidae > Dolichotis > Dolichotis patagonum. The sequence goes on along the minus strand of PVJX010004118.1, from coordinate 76,485 downwards.
TGAGGAAGTCAAGTTTCTGAAAGGTTGAGTAACTTTGCATTATCACAAAGATAGCAAGTTCCAGAGTAGCAAATAAAACCAGATAGTCTACCCCTCTTCTACTGCTCAAGTTCATATCTCACGAAGTTTGGACTTTCATGACAAAGATAATCACTGACAAGCAGTAGATGATGCAGATAATATACTGAGTACTTTCGTTGTGCCAAGCTGAGCACCAACCTGGGTATTCTCCATGCATAACTTCATTCGGTTCTTGCAATCATCCTGTGAAGTGGCAACTGTTACTTTCATCCTAAATTTAATTACAGGAAAACTGTAAAATTTAATTACAGTTGCTAGTAAAGGGCAGAGCTAACATTTGGAGGGAGGAAGTCTAGCCCCAGAATCTATACTCTTAATCTTCATGATAGTTTATATTTTATCTTTTTAAATTATTCATGTATGTTTGTGATATATAATAGTAACAATTGTTTTGGGAAATTGGTATATATTGGTATATATTTGTATTACATCTTGATCATTTTTTACACTCTATGCCCTACCTAACCTTCCACTTTTTCCTTTCCCTTTAGCCCCTACTCTATATAACAAAGTCTGAAGTTTTGTTTCCTAATGATAGTTAATCTTGAGTGTCAACTTAATTGGTGTGAGAGATACCTAGACTAGTAAAGCACAACTGTGGGTGTCTCTTGGTGGATCACTGGGCAAGACCTTAGGGACTAGATTTGATCCTTAGCCTCTTCCTCTCTGGTATTCTTCCTCACATTTTACTTCTTGGGAGCCCTAAGTGGAACTGCTCTTTTCTGCTACATTATTATACCCTGATATTTCTGCCTTGGAGGCAGCTGACCATGGACTGAAACCATGGCCAAAATAAACTTCTTTGTTCTGAAGTGGCAATATCAGATATTTCATCCCAGCAACAGGAAAGCTGACTAATACTTGAAATTGACACTGGGAGTGGAGTGCTAATTGTGACTATATCTGACTGTTTGTTTCAGAAACCTTTGGAAATTTGTTTGCTAGAGGAATTTGGAAAAGGTTGTAGAAACATGATTAGAGAAAGTCTAAAATGCTGTGAAATAGAGCTCTATGATGTTACAGGTCAGGACTCAGAAGACCAGAATACTGACAGAAATACAGACAATGAGAGCCATTTTTATGAGATTTCAAATGGGAATGAGGTCTGTATTGGGAGTTAGACTGAAGACTATGCACTTTTCTTTCTGGCAAAGAATTTGCATACATTTTATTCGTGCCTTTAATTGCATGATGCTAAGTTTAAGGGTGAGAGTTTAAAGCAGTGGAGAAAATTTTAAAGTAGCCCAACATTCAGGTTGTGGCATGAGTACTTGTGGGTGCTTTTGGCCAGATTTGTATGGAGAATTGGGAGCAAAATGCAGGACCAAGAGATTTGCAAATCTTCCAGTGTGGTCAGAAGTGAAGCACATGGAAAGCTGGGGTTTAAAGGAGGTGTGTTTGCTGAAGAGATTTTTGCCATTTAAAAGCAATCAAATACTTCAAACAAAGAAGAAAAATGCCTGGAAGTCATGTTGGGAATCAGTGAGACACCATCTAACCCATGCTCAAAAATGCAAAAATATAAACCTTTCATTTGAGAAGCAAACTTCTAGGGACCCTGAAGAATGACTGTGTAGGGAAGTGGTTCTTTTATGTTCATTTCATCATGTTCATCCATTCAGACACTCAGAAGGCACTGAGGCAATGGTCCAGTGGGACCTGACTAACTCTAGAACTGCCAGCCGTGTGGATGTGAGTCATGTAATGTTGGTTTTAGAGGAATGCGGTGTGGAAAAAGGAAGGGATCATGGACGTTTTCATCCAGATTAAAAAAAAAAAAACACCTAAGAGATCAGGCAAAAGTATTCAGTAACAGAGTCCCCAACAGCATCCTCTTAGAGTGTGATACATGAAGCTTGAGAGGAGGCTGCCGCTGTTACTGAGACCTCAGTAACTTGGAGATGTGAGGAAAGTCACTGACAGTGAGGGATCAGCCACAGACAGAGGTTCTGTACACTGAAACCAGCAATTCTATGAGGATAGAGCCGCTGAAGTCCTCTGAAAGTCACATCACATGACGTGTGTTCCAGATGATTGACACGGGGTTGCAGGACTTAATTTTGCCCTACTGAGTTTCTGTTATGATTTGTTCTGGTTTCTTTCTATCCCCAGCCCTCCATTTTGGAAATGAAATGATTACTATTGTATCTTGGCATTATATAACTTGTCCTTTTAAACAAATTTTGTGGGGATTAGCAGCTAAGAGTTAGTCTTGTGTCTCAGAAGAAATTTTGGAGTTAGACTTTGAGCGATGCTGGAGCTCTCAAGATTTTAAGGAAGAAATGAGCACATTTTAAATTGTAGCAGCATAGCTACATCATGTTAGGCAAGATTGGCTCTTTTTATTTTCTTCAATAGAGATTAAATGTGTTTAACAAGGGCTAGAATGTGATGTTTAATTTTGGTTGTCAGTGTGATTGTAAAAATACACTGTAAAAAAATACCATGTCAGATCTATGTTGGAGAAAGAGTATTCTGCTTTACTGGCTAAAACAGAAGTATCAGAGCATGGATCTGACCTGTGGAGCAATTCTCATGATGAGAAAACATCAATTTTTACACTATGGTGGGAAAAAAGGTGACAAAGAAAAGTAAAGAGATCCCAGAAATGTTAGGAATTAAATCTAAAGGGAAAGTGCTTGTATACATATGGGGGTTGACAGACACAAGAGCTGTGTTAGTCATATTTTCATGTTGGCAGCCAAATATTTCAGAAATCCTAAGGATTTCAGACTTTTTGTTGCTTGGTCGCCTGGTTCACTAATTTTAGGCCTTTGGCAAGGCAAAGGCTCTAAGCAGAAAGAGCATGACAGAGGGAATATGCTCAATTCATGGCACCCAAGATGCAGAGAAAGAGACGTAGAGGAAAGGGCCAAGGACAAGATATAGTCCCTAAAGTCATGCCTTGCTTCCTAAATCTTCACTACCATCAAATTATCATGCAACAACGGACTAAGTCAGAGAGCCCTCATGATGCAATCACTTCTAAAGGCTCTAACTCTGAATACATGAGCTTTACGGGGATATTTTAGATTCAGACCATTACAGGAGATTGAGCACAGCTTCACTTGTTTGAGGAAGTGGGTAGAAGATGAGCCATTGCCTAGGCAAGGGGCTTGAGAAAGTTCAAAGCTGGATTAGGGCAGTTCCCATGAGAGCATGTGGGGCTGGAGACGGTTATGGGAAAACCGCATAGCTGTGCCAGAGGTAGTCTGATATACAAGTCTGACTCAGGAGAGCTCATGCAGACTAATATAAAAGTTGGGGAAGAATGAACTCATTTAGAGGTGATTATTCAGACTACAGAGTAGATGAAGGTGTCAATTTGAGGATTAAAAAACTGCATTATAACTGGTGAGCTCATATCTGAATCTCAGAAATAATTTCACCAAATATTATAGCTCATTTTCTTCTGAAAAATTCAATACTCCTCTACATCAGGCTAGCCCTTTGCAGTTTTTGCAAGACTGTCATATGCATTATCTTATTAGAACAATGTCTGCTTGGGAACACAGAAGATGAGGGTTCATGTCTAAAAATAGGAATGGTATTTAAAGATCTGTAGAACTTACCAAATTCCAAGTTAGCCAGGGGAAATGCTGGAGTGAATGCTGGGATGCTCAAATTTTAGTGTTTTTGCAAGCCTTTGGGGATCTGGCAGGTTCTAATTTAGTGCAGCTGCCACTGGTAGGCTTCGTATTTCTATCGTATTTTGTGAAGGAGTGGCTGCTGCTGGTCCAGGAGGTACTTTAAGTATTAAATGACTAGAGGATGGAGTTTCTTTCTCTTCATTCAGTGTTATGCTCACTAATCCATATTGAGTTTAGATCTAAAACTAAGACTGAGCAAATCAAGGTGAGATATTTAAAGCCAGGACTTCACGCGATACAGTGTTTCAGATTTTAGAAATAGAGTTGTGAGACCCTAAGATCCGGGTCCTTTTGCAAAAGGGGAGCTGCTCTGGTCTGAATATTTGTATCCTCACAATTGATATGTTGAAATCCTAACCAATCTGATGTTTGATGTTTACTATCCTCAGTGCTGAAAAGGAAGCCACGTGGTCAGAGAGACTCTGACTCATTCTGGCGTATGACAGAACTGGTAGAGAGAAAAACTAAAGAAGCTACAAGGCTCCTCATAAGGCTAAAAGAGTAAACCCTACAGTGGGTTGACTGACCTTAGCAGTAAAACAAAAAAAAAATATTTTGATTGACCTAGGGGTACTATCCTAAAAATTAGGTAGGATATAAGAAATACAGGTAGCAAGGAGACAGAGAAATTATAATTTTAAAGTTGTAAAGAACGAAAGATATAAACATACAAATAAGAATAGGTCTAAAAATTATATTTTAAGGGCTGGGGATTTAGCTTAGTGGCTTAAGTGCTTGCCTGGCAGGCATGAGGTTGTGAGTTCGATCCCTGGTACAAAAAAGAAATTACATTTTAGTTATGTTAAAAAAAAAGAAAGTTGCAGTTCAAGGTACAATCAAACTTATCGAAGTTTACAGTGCCTTTTTCATTTCTTGGCCCATTTTTTTCCAGTTTCTATTAAATTCTCTACAAGTCTTAAAGATACAAAACTTCATGAACTTGGTTTGTTTTACTTCTGATACTATAAATTAATAAATTCTTAAAATCTGTACCCTCAAAGAAGCAGTATGATTTCTCCAAATTTCAAATAGATACAAACAACGAAACAATTTCTATTTAACCTGGTTGAGTCGGCTTTTTTTTTTTTTTTTTTGCTTTATGTCCCTAATGAGCAACTTCACCTTAAGGAAACTGAAATTAAATCAATGATAAATGAAATATAAATACCTCAGATCATCCATCCTGAGGGTACCCCAAGACCACATAAATACTCCCAACTCTAAAGAATAGTATGCCTCATCTCTTGACTATCCACCCTGTTTCTCTCGGTGTATACTTTTTCTTCTGCCTAATGCATCTGTTTATGCCTCTCATTGAAGCATCCTAAAATGCTTTGAATGACCATGAGTCACACTAGCTGGGGATTAGTTGAGGTCTGCATCTCCTCATTGAGAAAACTTACTCAGATTCGATCTGATGACAGCATTAGTGGGTAGGAACTTTAGGAGGTAATTCAGCAAGAAGATGTAGCCCTCATGATATTAATGCTCTTCAAAAACAAACCACAGAAAGAGATGTTTCACCTTGTACCAAGTGGAGTTAAAATGGAAAGCTGTCCTCTGTGAACCAGGAAGTGAACACTCACAAGACAGGGAATCAACAAGCAACTTGATTTTGGACTTCTTGGGTTCTAGAACTGGAAGAAATAAATATCTGTTGTTAATAAGTTACTCTATCTATGTTATTTTGTTGTAACAGCCTGACTTGTTTAAGATAGAAGCTGACAAGCTCACAGAATGATGAAACCTCTAGTTTTCTGGTTCAGAATATGGGCTTGCTATAGCCCACATTTTTTACTTTGCATATTTGAATTCATACAAAGTTCAAAGTGATTCAACATACTTTGGTGTTTAAATGGCAATTCACATGAGTTTTTAATCCTGAAATTTATCCAGTTAAATACATTCCTGGATCAGTTGCCCCTGGGCTATGTTCGAGAGAAAGGGCAAGTTTCCATCAGATATAATTCATCAATTCAAAGGAGGAAGAACAAAGAGGGATGGCATTGATTGCACTGTTAAAAACAAACACAAACTAAACCAAATTCTGGTTCTTGGTTCTTACAGGAGCCCTGGAGTCCCTGCTGACCCTTGATTTATTTATCTTTGCCCTCCTGTCTCTGAGTTACAGAGTTACATTTCCAAAGCCCAATTACTCTATCTGGAATGTGCCTTTTGTGGCCAGCTATGATATCATTTTTCATGAGATGATCTTTACTTTCATATTTAAATCTGGTTTTCCTTAATTTAAATTTTGCTGAAAACAGCCATATTGCTGTGAGTGTAAATGAAGGTGGATGAACATTAGTGGTGTCAGTTCGCAGCTGTTCATAAGTTAAAAAATTACTGCGCACTCCCCTGGATCTCTGTTTGAAATGCCTACAATATTCAATCAGAAGCACAAGGCACTTTTCTTCATTATTGTTACTATGATCAGGCTCAGGCTGAAGAACCTGCGTGTGATATGAGACATGGAAATATGACTGAGACTTTATTGATGAAACAGAACCAGGGTGTGTATGAGAGGTGTCTGGAAGCTCTGTTTTCTTTTCAAATTTATTGCATTATCTTAAAAAGCATCTAAATTAATGCTGCATTAATTACTGGTGAGTATGTACTCTGGAGCATATGTTGCCATTAATTGTATCCATTATCACAAAATAAACATCTCTTTATAAAAACAAATGATGCTTCATTTTAATATGTGGCTTCAAACACCCTCCTCCACAGCTGCTGCTACTTCTGTTTTGGTGCTTTTCCTACAAAGAGCCACCTGTTACAATAGGCATTACATTTGTTTTTGTTTGAATAAAGTGAACCTTTGGAAAACAAAACCCCACCAACTTAAAACATGTTCATCATTACAATAATCATAAAATGCAATCAAGAATCTTCAGAAGAAAGTTTGCATTTTTCCACTCAGAAGTTCTCAACGTGAGGATGTTTCATCTATACTTTCGCCTTTTTAGCTCTGCATATTCAATGTAGTTTGTTTGATTTCTAGGTTTAGAAAGATCTCTTTCTAGGTTATGAGTCTTCATGCTGCAGATGAAGAGGCTAAGAGCAGCTGGGGTTCACTCAAGGCAAAACCAACACCCCTAGACTCTGTAAGGAATTCCTTTTGGTGTATAGCATTTGGCTTCTTTCAATGCATGAGCTTGTGGGTTGCACTGAAAAGTTGTGTGACTTTGTGCAAATTCCTAAAGCACTCTGATCTTCCATTTTCTTCACTCCATAAAGGGAAAATAAAGTCAGGTATTGTAGTACCTGCTTGTAATCCCAACACTCTGGGAAACTGAGAGAGGATTGCAAGTCCAGCCTGGGTAATTAGCAAACTAGCAGGGCCATCTCCAAATAAAAATCAAAAATAATAAGCTGGGGTAATAGCTCCATGTGAAGGCCTTGGGTTTAATTTCTCAGTGAGAAAAAGTAAATAATGAATTTATTAAAATTGTGTGAAGATTAAATACATTGATAGAAGTATATAATACTTAAAACAGTATCCTGAATATGGTAAGTCCTCAAAAATGTTGACTGTTGTAATAATTGTTTCATTATCATTGGGATTAATGGAAGTAGTGACAATTTCAAGTCAGTGTTTATAACGTTGGCTTAGCCATGTTACTTTTCCCCACTGGAATGGCACCTCCTCCATACTTGTCATTTCTATACACAGTGCTTGATCTTTGGTGATTGTTCAGTACATCCCTAACCAAAGAAAGATAATTATAAAATAAACTGAAATGAACTAATAAACGTGTACCAGATATAGTGATTAAATCACGGAGCTTGAAATTACCAGACATTATTGTGAAGAGTTTCTTCAACTGGTCACTTTTTTGCCTATTTAAATACAAAGAAAAATTAGCTTAGCAATTGTAGGCTGGTCATGAATGACTAAAGACTTTGTTCTGGGTTTTATTTAACAGCGGTGGTGTTCATCCATTGACTGTGTGATTCCTGAGTGTGAGAGAGCGCTTTGCAGTACAGAGACAAGTAGTTGTACAATCAGTGTTAAATGTGAGGAATGGCAAGAATAACAAACTTCGCCTTGGACAATGGGAATCTGGCTGAAGACCATAGGTGTGGTCTTTGATACAAACTGAGAACTCACATAGTTATGGCGGGGGGGGAGAAGAGTGAGAACATCCTGAAGTGAACACTATTTCAGAGAGTGTTGTGATAGGATTGCTCCTTCTGCAACTTGCCCTTGGTCTTCTTCAGACTGGGAAATTGCCACTGAATTAGTGCTGCCTCCTTTCTGTAGCTTTCCACACATGTCCAGAGCTGACGTTCTGGTAGTTCAACATCATGCTTGTGTCCTAGAGTATGTCAGATGTGTACAGCTCTCCAGCAGAAAAAATCATAGGAAAAGCTGATCATTGTATACACAAGTTGCTAGAGATATGCAACACAGTTTATATATTATTTAATCTAGTGATTTAATAAACATCATTTGAATTTTGCTTTATTATTATTATTTTTTTTTAAAGGACTGTTTCTAATAGACTGTCTTTTAATGTTTCCCCAAGTCTAATAGTGTCCACTAACCCAGCTGGAATGGAAGTTTCCTAGTGGTCATTTTCTTCCTTACAAAAAAAAAAGAGGAGAATTTGTTTTTTCTTTACATCTCTTTGGCCATGGCTTTTTTCTGCTGTTTCTGTTTAATGTTCCTAACGGATTAATGGTGATGTTCTAGATTTTCATTTGACTGCCACTTGAAATGTACTTGATACTAGTAAGTGTGGGGCTGGGGATTTAGCTCAGCAGCATAAGTGCCTGCCCTGCAAGCACATGGTCGTAGGTTGATCCCCAATACCAATAAAGGGGGGGGGGCGGACACTTTACTGTCTGATACTAGTAAGTGCTTCACCCTTTTGAGTCTAAGTTCTCTCACCTTGAAATTGAGCACAGGAATACCATTTTTTATGTAGTTAATGAGTCTTAGAATCCAACTGTGATAAAAGGCATAAAATATTTTAATTGACATCCATGATCCAATGTATGAGTCCTATTGGCTGTGCTTAATCTTATACCTCAAGCTTATTTATTTGCTTGACTGATACTTCTTTTTGGATCTAACAATCAAACAGCAATAAGTCACATTTTTCTGTGTAGGAGAGTGTTTCCGTTCAGTTTTAACTTTTCCACTCTGAACTCAGGAGAGTACTTCTGAGGATTGTGGAGCAGGAACTCCACATCTCCCAGCACTGTGAGGCTTGGTATCTGGGACACGCTGGATTACATCTCAGGCTCTTGCTGTAATGAAACCTGGAATGTCACGAGGAAGTGATTTTGTTTCATTTCTCTTCCAGTCCCAACTCTGCTCTCCTGTGTCCCAACCTCCATCATCTTTTAGGATATAAGGGGATTATTAAAAAGAAATAACCAGACACAGATATAAAATAAGAATAACAAATGAAATAATTAAACTTCTCAAACAACACCAAACAGCAGAAGTCAATAGTGATATAAATAGTGACATAAAGCACATTTTATTACTCAAATAATCCTCTCTAAGAATGTTAAGTGGTTACTATGAAAATCACTGTACTAAATGCTGGAGATACAGAAATGGATTTTATTCTTTCTCTTAGTTGACAGTCTGTCTTCTTGAACCCCTTCCTTCAGACACACTTACATTTGAGCAACCTTAGATATATTGAGACAATGGTCAATACAGATAAGGGGGAGATATTGAGGAAAGAAGAAAATTTTTCCTCTATTAAAGGGGATCACAATTTGCTATTCTAAAATATGACACTTTGTTATAAGGATTCTTTGAGCTGAAAGCAATTGACAAGAAACAGATACAAGAAAACTATTTACTTAAAGGCAGGCAAATTTGTCAAACTCTCCTCTTTCCGTATAGACAGTACAAGTGTAATTACTAGAGACCAATAGACTTATCACTCCAGATATGGCACCAGATAATTCTATACAAAAAACTTTACTAGCTAGCTATTCCCTTCCATTAGTCCTCCCATATGTTTACCTTCCCAAAATCTGTTGCTCTGGAAATTCAATATCTTCTGTTTTGTTACTTCTGTAAAAATTTATCAACCGTTAGTGAAGGAGCTATATAGTTGCTTATTTTAGCCTTCTCTTCGTACTGTTCATTTCTGAGTGCACTCATGTACAATGCATTTGTTAATTAATTTCTGTTTGTTTTTCTTTGTTAATCTGTGTTTTGTTACTCTAAATCACAGAATCCTATCCAATAAACCTAAGATAAGTGATGGAAAATTTTTTTCCTCCCTTACAATGTAATGAGAACTAGGATAGCATTCTGTACTCAAATGAGATTTTCATTGGAAGCCAACAAAAGTTGCATTTTGAAGCAGTCATTATTACACATATTTCCAAAATTGTTAAGTGAAAAATGCTTATATCCTTTACTTGGTCAAAGAGTCTATAGCTATATACTTTCCAAAAATTTCAAACGTGTGATCTATGCAGGACATTTTGAAAATAGAGTTCTAGGGGATTAATGTTCGGTTGTTGTTAAAGGTGGAGGTCAGCGTCTGAAAGAAAATCTACCACCATAAACAATCTCTGTGTTACATTTTGGAAGACCTGTAAATCTGGAGGCATGAATACATTTAATCAAAGCCGTATGAAAACCTTGATTTTTTAAAAATTTGATTTTGTACCAAGAGCATCTTTTATGAAAAAAACCTTATCGTATTACCTTTAAAATTTAATTTCTTGATGACAACCAATGACAGCTATAGGCTTTGGAGGAACAGGCATGGCCCGGTGCTTATTCCACACATTTGCGTTACCAGCTGTCTCTAAAACTTAGACAACAGCTAGAAGAAGTTCCTGCCTCAGTCCAAACGCTGTAAACTAAAGTCAACGGTCTAGCAGAGGTCACTTTCCACAACCATCAGGCCCTTGTTGTTTTGACAGCCAAAAAGAGGACACTTTCGCGATGCTCGGAGAAAAAATGTTGTTATTTTGTTAACCAATCAGGTATCATGATAGATGAGGTGAAAAAGATCTGCAGATGTATTGCCTCCAAAACCAATGAGGGTCCTTTTTTCATCTTGTCTTCCCTTGGAAGCTGGGCCCACATATTCTTCCTCCTATAAGGCTCCCTCATAATGCTAATTATTATTGTTATTGTTATTTTGCTTGTGGATTCCTTACATATTTAAACTTCTTTCAAGATTTAGCCAATTCAGCATATGGGATGTCACTACCAAAGAACTTCCTATCCTGGCTGAGACTCCTGATACCAGCTTCTACATGAGCCCAACCCATGTTCCCAACAACTACCACAGCCCCTACCATGACATCTCTTACCAGCAGAAAACAGCCTGAGAGAGCTGTTGCCCATAAAACCAAAAATATGGCAATGATGCATTTCACTTATATGGGACTCTGCCAGGTTATGCATAGCATTAGTCCATTATGGCGCTGACCCCTAAAACAATAGCATATCTCTCATACACTAACTCCTGTTCATGTCTTCTGGTCCCAAAATAATAAACTTTCTGTCTCCCTTTCATGGATGCACCAAAGATCTTGTGATCCCCCTCCCTACACTGTCCACTTAGGTATTCACTACCCCCTCCAGTCCTCTTCTAACACAATGACTTGTCCACTTACATAGTCTCCACCCCATCCCAATTCCAAAGAAGCAACTCCCTTTCTTTGTTTTCTTTGAGGATCCTTGCAATCTCCTGCAACCCTCCCAGGCCAGCAATAAAGGCTTTTTCTTATCTCTGTCTCTGTCTCTCAACTGCAATAAAAATCTAACAATTAAAAAGTGAGAGGTTACTGTTTCAAGGTCACAAATAAACTAAGATTTCATCAGTGTTTGTGGGAATGAAGAATAGAGGATCTTTCTCAATATATTCTAAGGAATCTAGATTTTCATATTGTCCAATGGTCTTCCCTATGTTGAAAAAAGTTTAATACTGTGTGCTCTTTAGAGGAATGTCTAAAAGATATTTATCATTTTAAGTCAGCATGCTGTCTATGTACTGACCTTGCCTATCTGTGTAGTTTCCGCCCACCCCAATATGATCTGAAGTCCCCTAAACATTGCTGGCTCTTTCAGTTTTGTCCATATTTCAATGATGCCCTTCCCTCCTGCAATTTCCCCTCCTTGTGACCAACATTGATTCTTAAAGTTCTTGCTGAGATTTCATGTCTTTCAAGGAGGTTTTTCTACTCTTTCTCAGGCAAATCAGTCATAGTGTTCTGATGCCTTGTACAAGAGGCCGAACACCTACATTTTGCAAGGTGAGATCTTTAGCCCCTAGGGAATGTCTAGCCATGGCAGGTAACCTAAAGTGCTTAGTGAGTCACTTTGTAGTGAGTCATCCAGTACCTTCATAAAGTTTTTAAAGTAGAATAAAAAAAAGAACAAACAGTGATTTTTAGCTCGAGGGTTAGTCATATCTTTAATGTCTATTATTTCAATTATGAAAAATGGATGTCAAAACAAAGAATAATCACATTGTAAAGACTAAATTGTGAGGGAATAATATTGTTCTTGGGAATTTAGAATTTAGGAACAAAGAAAATGGATTGTGTACAGATGAGGAAATGACTACCAAGCATTTTACTCTTTTTTTCCCCTCTCATGGTAATAAAAAATCCCACATCTAAAATGGTGTGAATAGTGTGATGGTTCTCGAAATTTGATGAAACTTGGTCATTCTAGGATACCTTATTAGTGCACATGGCTCTATCTGGGGTGGGACCTAGGAGTTTGCATCTCTAAAAGATCTCAAGTGATGTTTAGGTTATAGGGTCAAGGCCCACTCTTAAAATAACATGAACCCTACCTAGATGAAATGATTGTCTCACTCCTGGGTAGTAAAGCTGGAGTAATTTTCATCTCAAGTAGTCACATCTGTTTTCAGCAAGAACACAAATTCAGTCTCATGCCTTTTGCTTTTCTGCCTGTAATTCAGATGCCAACCATTATTTTTCCCCCTGTATAAATCTGAGAGTGTACATGATTAAATATAAATTGGTTGCTAGGAGAAACAGTAAATAAGTCTTCACAGTGGAAATAGATAGAAAACTTTGCTGTTCAGTAGTCACTTGAGAAGAATGGAAAGTAAATTATTAGCTAGCTTTACTCCTATTCATCATACAACTTTTATAAATAACAGGGTATCATTTAAGTGCAAGATAGCGTCTTCCTCCACATTAAATGTATTAACTGACACTGCAGTGCTTAATCAATCTTGTTATATAACTAATTAAATAGCTGCATTTGGGGGATGGGTGCTGAGAGAAAAATTAGTTACCAAACAATAGCAGTCAATGTGAGTTCTCAAATTTCCTGTGCTGAGTAAGAAACGTGTGTTTCACTGTGCCTGCAATATGGACAAGGAAGCACAAGAGGTAAGAGGGTGTCATTTGTTTGCCTAATAGTTCCAGGATCACAGTGACTACAAAGTGTTTTTTTCTTCTGTGGTAAATAACATCAATAAAAGTAGCTGTAAGAAATGTAAAAAAAAATTGAATACAAAATAGATCACATCTATGAGTGGACCACTGGAGAAACATGAGGTCATAGACCTCTTTGAGATCTTAACTCCAGAAGATTTAACTACCTGTCTATAAGAGGCATTTACGGGAGACAATGGATTTAGAAATTTAAGAGGCTTTTCTTCACAGTCTGCCTTAACTGGGAAGGGCATTTGTTACAAACAGAACAGCTACTTGGGAAGGCAAAGGAATAACTGTTGATGGAGTTCACTGTGAAGCCAAAACCTCTCTCTCCCGTGCCAGTCTCCAAAGCCACCTCTTGGTACTGCTATTACCATGAAATGTACAAAGATTTTCCAATGTATAAAAAATGTGTTATGGCCCATAAAGCACTATCCAAATTATAGTTTGTGACATTTCAGAGTACTAGAATTGGGAAAAAAAAAGAAATCATAAATGAAAGTGAGTGTAGTCTGCATCTCCGTTGAACGCATTTTTAAAGAATTGCAAGTGAAGTTTGAAACATTCATAAGACTGTAATTATGCTTTCACTGCTTAATGTATGGACTCAAATTCTGACTTAATTATTCTGTGACTAAATTTATATGTCATTTATGTAGTAAATCTTGGCAATTGCTCTCACAACTATCATTGGAAATGTAATTAACTTGGGTTAGATAAGTTTTTACAGTGGGAACTAAATGCAATGTAATACCAAGCCATTATTTAAAAGGCAAAGGCCAAATACATCTTCTTTCTAAACTTTTTTGTTTGTTTGCGATTTTCTTTTCCCAGAAGGCTAAATGCTGAGTTTGTTTTCCTTTTATCAGTTTCACATTTTTGTCTATTAATTGGAATCTTCTTTTTCTTTTTCTTCTTTTTAAGGAAGATTTTACTATTTGAGTTACGTCTTTTACAAAGAATTCACTTTATTTTTGAAAGAAGCTTTTCTGTATGTGATAAAGCCTTTTATTTCCCAAGTGAAGCTTCTTTTGTTTTACTAGTTAACAACTGAATGACTTTCTTTTGTAATCTGTAGCTAAACTTTCTTAGAAGAAACATTGTACTAAACCTAAAAACTACATTTTATGACTTGCTAAAAAATGCTGCTGCTTTATATTACTTTTATTATGAAATATACAAATGATGTTTAAAGGAAAAGAGAGAAATAAAATGGAAGATTTTCAGATACAGTGCTCATTCTTCAAGTTGAATGAAATTATCATATTGGGTAATGTCTTAGTGAGTTCAACAAATACCATAGACTAGGTAGCTTAATGCACAAAATCCATTTCTTACAAACCTGGAGGGTGGACATTTAAGATCAAATGCCAGGGAGATCTTTCTCTTTTGTGGCTTCTCTTCCTGGCCAGAAGGTGGCTGTCACCTCATTGCGTCTTCATGTGACCCCTATTTTGTGCACACAATTCAAGGACTCTTTTGCTCCTGTTCTTCTGGCAAGGGCACTAACTTGATCGTGATGGCCTCACCTTCACCGTCACATCTAAATTTAATTATGTGTCAAAGGCCACATCTCCAAGTACAATCAACACTGATCTTTGGGAGGGAGGAGGACAATTCAGTGCTTAGTGGATAATGTTCTTCCCACTTGTGTGGGATTTTTAATTATGAATTCACATCAAGAGCATATAGTGTAGTGTATAAGCATCATAATGTTCCTGTTCTATTCGGGGAGTGAACGATTTTCTTCTTTATAAGGATGAAAACTATAGCATACATTTTTTGAAGGTGGAGGTTTATCTCGTGTATGTGCCATCTACTTAGATATTACTATCACAGATTTAAAAAGTTATCTCACTTTTAATTATTTTTTGTGCCAGACTTTTTGCTATATGCTATAAGTATATAAAAGGATAAAGAAAAAGGAAACCAATATATGAAAATTAATTCTAGGTAGATTGTGGATCAAAATGTAAAAAGTAACATGGTAAAATTTTAAAAAGTTTCAACAAATAAAAACAGCAATGTCATATAAAAAGAATATCAAAACCACAGCTAGGTATCACTGCATGCTGAAGAAGCTGAACTATAAAGTCTGACAAGGTTTTAGCAGATACACAGAACAACTGACATTCCCATACAGCTAACGTAAGTAAGTGTAAATTTGTTCTAATAATTTTGGTTCATATTTTATCTGTATATGCTGAAATCAATTACATGTGTACCATATGATCCAGAAATTCCACATGTAAGAGTACATCCACAAAAATGCATATCTATGTTCACAAAAAGTTAGATATTGATTGATCAAAACAACACACTTTACAGTATCTAAGCACAGGAAATATCTCAAATATTTATCTATAGGAGAATGGATTAATAAATTGTAATACCTCAAGTATTAGAATTCTACATAGGCATGAGTGAAATACTTCCACAAACTACTGCCACGTATAATGTAGGTGACTTTTTCAAATGTAATTTTACATGAAAGAAACCACATGCATTTTAAAATTCCACTTAAAGTTTAAAATAGACAAAGCGACACTTTGCTATTAGCATCAGGACAGTTGTTACCTTCAGGTTGGTGGCTTCAGGGTTAGTGCAAATATAGGAGACACTTGGAAGTCTTTTGGTGTCTGGATAATATCAACAAGGGACTTCCATAAAAGAAAGAAGGAGATACAACCAACAGACAAAAAAATTAAATTTATATCTACTTTCTAATTTAAAAGTTAATTCTGCAAGTATTAGGTGATTTGATGCACAGCACAGATCTGCCAGCATAGATGACAGTTAAAATGATTTACACACACGTGAACTCTGAGTCTAAAATTTGAGGTATTTCTTTCCTATTCATTCATTCAACATTTGTGAATACGTAGTGAATTTTATGAGACAGACTTTCATTCAATCAGAGAAATATAATGATAAGAATGGTGGAGAGAGCTCCTCCTCTCCTTAAACTATGAATCTAATAAAGAAAGAAGGTAAAAAAATATATAATACCATAAAATAAAGGCTATGGTAGAAATGCTAGACATCTCATCCTTACTATCCATATGATTTTTGATAAGTTAATGAAAGCCTGTGATCTTAAAATTTTTCATCTATATCATATTCTATTTATTCTTTTCTCATAAAAATATAGGGATTACTAAACAATCTATGTGAAAGGCTTCATGTATTCTGCAGCTCTAGATTAGTCTTAAAGGGCTTTCACTTCTTTTGTCCTCTGATAAAAAGAATGTCTCACCTGGGAGTATCTCAGGGCACATGCCAACCTGAGTCACTGTTGCCAGTGTTGTGGCTTGGATGAATATCCCTTGAAAGTCCATTTGTTACAAAGCTTGGTCTCAGGGTGGCACTTCCAAGGGGTGGTGAAACTTTTACGAGGTGGGACACCGAGAGAGGTCCTTCGGTTATGGAAGACTTGCTCTCAAAGGGGCCTGGGTGAACATTTTACCTTCTCTCTCATGAGCTCCTATCATGATGTGTTGCTCTTGCTGAAAAACCAAAGCTAATAGGCCCACTTAAACGTGCACTGGAGCATTCAGAAGCACCAGCATAAATAAATCTTCTCTAGGAATAAATGAATAGCCAAAATACTTCATTAGAACGATGGAAAGGTGACTAATACAAATATTAAATCTGCTTGACTTCAAATTGACTCTATGTGTTGAGAATTGTAGTTTTGTAGATAAGGTGTTCCATTTTTGTCAAAACGAGGTGTGATATATCTTGGAAAGAGAAGGGTGACAAGAGCCAACTCCCATGCTTTGCTACGTTTAGACAGATGAATAATCTTTCCCTCCTTTATTTGTCTCACTGAAAAATTACCTTATTTTAGTTTCGTATAACTAAAGAATGGTAAATTGGCGAGTTTATAAATGCCTGTTTATAATGAATAGTAAGGAAAATGGTCCTGTCAGATGTTCAGGTCGTATTTCTGCCCAGATTTAAGGTTACTAAAAAACTAAAGTTAAAAAATATAATCAATTTAAACTTAGTTTTTCTCTTAAAATTTGTCAACAGAATGCTGTGAGCATTTTTGCTTAGTATTTTTTTATGGCTATCTTCTGTATCTGTTCAGATTCTATCAAATAGCATTGAGAGTGGTCAAATGAAATAGTACTTTATAAGTGATCCACTTTGCAAGTAACCTTTGATTTTATTGCCTGGAAATAGCATTATATTCCTGGTTGACTTAAACAAACTTTAAGATACTTAAAAAGTAGCATTTTAAACAACAATTTTAATGTACTTTGAAAAACGTTTCCTTCAATAAAATCAGAGAAGTACTGGGTATGGAAAATACAAAGATTTGTCTGATCCATGAAATGGGAAAAATAAAAATAATTTTTTTGTCTCACTGATGAACTAATTTCCTTTTTGGGTGCATGAACAGCAAATATATGAAAACAAATCATCTGTTGAAACCTACAGGCTTTAGGCAGAATGAGCTTGGGTTTGGGAAGAAGGAAGAGGAGGGGACTTTGAGTGTGTGGACATTTAGTCATGCCTCTGTCTTATTTTCATTATGATTGATTTGGTTTAAATTTCTAAATTCATTTCCATCCTGAACTTTAAAGCACTGTCTTTTCTTCTGCTTACTGGTTAAGCAGAAAGCAGCAATGGATCCACTTACTGGAAATGAGAAAGCAGAGATTAACCTATGTATTTCTTTTATGTAGATAACTTGTTGACCTCAAACTTTGGGAATCTTAAAGGTATTTTCCTTTAGCATGTTCTTTAATTTTATCAATGGCCTATAATTTATGTCTTCTAGTTTTCATTCTCCACTCTATGTATCAGCATGTTGCCTTTTTGCTTCAGCTATGGAAAATGGTGCTGTAATATATCTTTTATTATTTATCTCCTCCATTCTCTCTGTTCTCTCAAAATTGCATCTAATGTCTATTGCTTTTCTGCATCCCCCTGATTTATGATAATGCTATTTTTCTCTTTGCCCTTTACATCCATGTCCTGATATTCTTGGTGCCATTACAGTCTCAATTTCATCCTTGCAAGCCCTTTATTCCTCTGTGCTTCTTTTCCATTGCAGTCTGTTTAATGAATTAATTAATGGATATTATACCTTCTAAAATCATTCTGGGGACACAAATATAACATATCAAGTCTTTTGCAACAAATCAGTTCTTTCAGTTTGTTAATTCTAGACACAATCATCTTTCTATGTGTGATTCTGCTGTTTAAAAATTCAAACATCTAAAAATTCTTGGTTATCTCCATTTTTCAATGGGGAACTATGTTGATTTCATAGAGGAGGCTTCGTTTACTATACCATGAGTCTACATTTTTTTTCCATTGGGATGGCACTCCCCAGCCATGACAATGTAAAGATTTAAGGAAATCCATTCCACAAAAGTAAATATGAAACCAGAAAAAAAACTGTGAAAAATGAATATTTTGGCCCTTTGAAAATCAAGTGAGATGAGCAATATACATATATATATATACACACACACTCCAACAGAGTAAGAGTCATGGAAACATGTAGTATAAGTTTTACTGCCACTAGGGATAGATTTTATTAGGAGCAGAGAATGAAAGCCCATAAGCCAACATTATTGGGAAAGGTAGCAAACTTAGTAGAAAACAAATAGTGGCAATCTTGCAATCTACACCTCTGTTAACCTATGGTTGGTGATTTGGCCAGAAATTTAAGAGTTCAGGACCCAAGAGAGCACATAAGAGCTACACTAGGTTTCCACACACTGCTGGCTGGTAGGAACCTATACATAAGTAATACCTCATTGTTGCATTTACTTCAAATTCATGTTAAAACACTGAAAAGTTGGAGAATTTAAAATATTTTTCCCATAAGAAATAATGGAAAACCAAATACAATGATACCTTGGATGTTGAATGTGCAAAGTTTGAAGTTTCCACAACTCAACCAGTAAAATTTTTTTAAAAAGTATGCTCAGTGTCTATAACTTTGCTTGAGAGTTGAACTGAAAGTTCAACTTGAAAATATACAAGAATGAGTCACACATCCCATGTCACCGTGGACACAAAGTGGTGAGGCTTCATTCTAAGCCCCAATGCTCTCGCCCAGACCACACGGAGTGCTCACCTTAGTACATTGAAACAGGCCTCACTGTGCTTCTTTTTGGGGCTTTACCTGCATAAAATATCATAATCATGGCTCCAAGGAAAGCGCATGATACCAGCAGTAAAGCTAAGAGGACAACTGTGACACAATAGACTTAAACAAATCTTTGCAAAATTTGCTAAGGTTCTAGATAAATGAATTTATACATGTAATTGCTGGACTTCAGAACCAATTACAGTGGTACCTGGGATCACAGACTTGATCGGTTCCATGATTCAGTGAAAGGTGACCATGTTCCTGTTCATGCAAGAAAGATGACTCTGGGTATGTACTTAACTCTTCTGTTTGTGAATCAAATTGTACAAACCAGTTTATAAACATTTCCATGGATTTTATAAAGATATATGATTGTTAATAAGCATGTGAAAAAATTCATTATCATTAGTTATTAGGGCAATACCCATCAATATTACCATGTGATATACCTATTTACTATACCACCCCATACAATGGGTATGAAGATATTTTTGGCTGGATTGAAAATACTAAGTTTTGGTGGATATTTTGAAAAACTAGAGCCTTATATATTTTTGTTTGGAAATATAAAATTGTGTGGCCAATTTGAGTAACAGTTTGTCAATTTCTTTACACATTGAATATATTTACCAAACTACTCAACTTCTATGTTGAAATGAAAACATATTCTCACAAAGATTTGTATGCAAATGTGCCTACCAGTTATTACTGATAATATAGTTATATTGGAAACAATCAAAATGTCCATCAATGAATAAACAAAATATGGCATATTTAAATAATGAAATATTCCATCATAAAAACAGACAAACTATTCATACATGCCACAGAATAGATCAGGGTTGGTGAAACTATGGCATGCATGTTATTTTTTTTCCTTTTAATACAAACAATTTTAATGTAGGAGTTGTTTTTTTCTAAACTAAAACCTCAGGTTTCAGGTTTAATTGCAGTGTAGGCATTTTGTGATAAATAAGTGAGTTTTGAGTTAAAGTTTGGGTACTCATCTCTGAAAGTTTTGCCATCACTAGTATAAATGATTCTCAAATACTTGGGCCACTGAAAGAAACCAAACATGAAAGATCACATATTGTATGATTTAATTTATATAAAACAGCTACATGAAGTAAACCCACTGAGAGAGTATTTCAGTGATTTCCAAGAGCTAAAGGAAAAAGAGATGAGAGACTAAAAATAAACATAGAATTCCTTAAATTATAAAACTATCGACACTACATTTTGTTATTGAGAGTATGACTATGTAAATGTAATAAAAATCAAAGAATTGCATTGGGTGAAGTGTATGACATTTAAAATATTCAATTAAGTTCTTATAAAAAGAGGGTAGAAAATTATTTTTCTCCTCCAACTCAAAGTAAGACTTCTATTACATTTTTAATTTTTATGGGGATTTAGAGAAAGAACATTGAGAGAACTTTAATGGACAAACTTCAATACAGAGTTTCAATAAATGGAATTGAAAAGGGATCAGTTTATTAATATACCACATGTTTCTTTTGTAGAACAAAACGAATACACCAATTTATGCACTTGGTGAAAGTGAATTCTAAGAATAAAAGTAGAAGAAAATGGCTTTGGATGTTATCGGAGCAGACCCATACACGGTTGGAGGAGCGTAGCTTCCGCGTATAGTTACCCCTGGAGGGCAGGGCGTGTGGTTTGCAAAGGAGGCCCTCAGTATTCCCAATTTTCTGGCTCTTGGCACAAATCCAACATGGATTACGTGCAATGAGATGTGCCTGTGAGCACCTTATCTGAATTCCTGAGCCATTTCGCACAAGACAAAATCGTTTCCTTCCATTAGCGCTATTTTGAGCAATTCTTTTTAATTATTCTTGTAGTGGCAACTGCCCTTATTTTTGCTTCTCACTTACTTCAACTTTATTTTTGTTTTTGATTCCTTTTCTGTTTGTTATACATAATTGTTACATTCATTGTGGGGATTTGGCATTTGTACATGGCATTTCCTAATTCCTGTTTTTAACCCCCTCCAGTCTCCTCCTTCCCTCCCTCTTCCTGCATCTCTTGGACTCTTTCAACCAGACTTTAGACTCCTGGAACAAAAGTTTTAGAATCTTGAGGTTGTCAGTGACTCTCCTTTGAATTTCCATGCCTATCCCCCAAGTCAAGTCTAAATGTTCTTGTGTTTAAAACACATTTAAATCTTTACTTCTAAAATATCTTCCTTTAGTGATTCTTTATCATTGTTAGAGTTTTAAATGCAACAATTTCAAAGATTATGTTAGGCCTTCCAAAATTATAGCTACATAGTAATATGTATTTTGCTTTCACTAACTCTTCTACTATTGAAATTCTATAATTATTCTTGGTCGTATAGACCATTTTCAGCATGAAAGTTGCTCTTTATTTATCTACATTCAGATTTTAAAGAATAGATATGTCAATTCCACGTGAAGCAAACTGCTTACAATGTGCAACAAGAAAAACTCTCTCCCTAGGACCTCTTTGATTAATTCATTTCTTGCATCCACTCCCTACAGATTGCTGTCTATGTTTCCTGTGCATAAATAAAATATGTGTTAAGGTCTCTTTGTTATAAGAGGTAAAATTGATTACTTTATTATTATCCTTCTTGGCTGGTTTAAAATATTATAGCCAAGTGGATTGCTGTCATCGTATTAATTATGAATTAATTTGGTTTGTGGAGGTTGAAAGCATTAGCTTGTTTTCTTTAATTAATTGTTTTTATGTGCATTGCTAGAGGAGTACTCAATGATAATGATGTGGGCAAATGACAAAGCATTTCATTTTTGAAGACCAAGTCATGAGTTATACGAGTGTCATAAATAATGTGAATCATACCTCATTTTAGGTGCCACTCCTATGTCCTGATGCCAACTGAGGAAGTCAAATTATTAATGAGAATGTGTAAGGAAGTTTCCTGAGATTTGCCTTTAAGAGAGTTAACTGAATGCATTTGCTGGACTCTTAGCTCAGTATTAGACCTGTCACCTTACTTTCCACACATTCTTTTGAGATTATACTAGGGTCTATCTGTCCTAGGTGCATAAAGCTTACATGTTATTAGACTCTAGTTCAACTTCCAGGCTACAGTTTGTATCATTGGGAATAATAATCATGACATCTTGAGTGCTAGGTCCTCAGGAGAAGCGAAATTCTTTATTTTCACATTGTGGAAGGAATAGAAAGATAAGAAGGAGCAGAACTGGTTTCCTGCAGCACATTTGTAAGGTAATCAATCAACCACAAAAAGATAATCACTCCATAATTACCCTACCTTTTAATAGCGTCACATTGACAGTTAAATTTGAACATGTGAGTTTGGGGAGCCATAGTCAGATCATGGCAATTGATTATAGGATGGAAAGAAGTCGCAGATACAAAGTGAGGGCAGTAACTGACCCACAGGGAAATGCTTGTGAGAGGTTCATTCCATTGTTGGTATTGCTTCATGGTTATTGAGTAATCTACTTAGAACCCTCTTGTTGCTCTTCAATTGTCTCATGTTCCTCCATTTTGTCCTCCTGTGATTCTGGGGTTCTTGAATATTATTCTATCTGGATACAATAAAGATGAACTTACAATAATCTAAATGCTTATAACACCATCTTACTTTTTTCTTTCTTAAGTAGACTTTTTAAATATTAAAGGTATTTTCTTTCCACTTTACTGATGATTGCATGAATCAGATCCTATGTCATGATTCCTAAAATTTGATTCATAAGACTTTTAATTCATGCATTAAATATTTGAATAAGTCATCTCTCCCATTGTAGAGACATGATACTGACATCTACAACTTCAAAGAGAAGATGTTTAATTTAGCTCACACTTTCAGGAAATTCAGAACAGGGCAGGCAAGCTCCCAGGCACAGATCTCAGGGTGGAAGAGCACAGTGGCACAAAGCTGCTTAATTCATGGTGGTTGAGAAGCAGAGCTAAAAAACAATGACAGTGAGGAAGGAGGGAAGGGACAAGATATAGGACCCAAGGCCACGCCCTTAGGACCTACCCAGATGGGCTCATAGTGTGTCCCTCCAATTGCCTGAGTAGATCCCAAGCTAACCAAGTTGACATTCCATCCTAATATCCACAGCAGTTTTGAAAGTTCATTTTGTAAACATCACATAAAGTATATGACTACATGTATCATATACTTTAAAGAAGTCTCACTGATGTATATATAATGTATATATAATACATATAACTATAATAACCAACATACTATAAATATATATAATAACTAATAATTCTTGGGCACCTTCTACATGACAGTTATTCTTTTAGTTACAGATATATACCTTCAAAAAAGGCCACTGGCTTTAAAAACATGAAAGTCATTGATCATCTTGATAGTTGAAAGCCCAACTGGAATATAATTAAGAGAACACAATAGTAGAAAAATTGAAGAATGTAAATTAAGATAACTTTGTTGAGAGATTTTTTTATTTTTTGCAGAAAAAAGAGTACTTTTAATTGAGGATTAAAGAAAGACATCAAAGTCAGGGGACACTAGTTTGGAGATGGGAAAATGATAGCTTGTTTTTACATTAATGAGAACAACTCAGTACCACAGTAAAATGTGTTTTTTGATTTTGAGGGAAAAGAAGAGACATTTGCTGAAGTAGTATCCTCCAGGAAGTCAGAGAAGATGGAATCTGGCCAAGAAGAAGGCTGGGCTGCGACAGCCTTAGGTAGGAGCAAAAAGCCACTCATGGTGAAAGAGAGGGAAAAGTTAAATATGGATTTCTGGTGCTCATTACCAGCCCAGCTGTGCTTGGTCACACTGACTCCTTACCGTCCGGGCTGCCCCAGAACCGCCTCTGGCATCTGTGGAGTCTACAGTTTCTGCCGCCTTTGCAAGGTCTCACCTGCCTTTTCTCACCTAGCATTCATCTCTATCTTTGCATCTCTCACATCTTACAGTGACATTTGTGAGTCTCTCTCTCTCCCATAAGCACCTACAGAGTCTGTAGTCAACAAGGTCAGGAATAATGTAAAGAACAGAAATCAACACTTTGAGAGTCTGTTTCTAAATTCTTCAATATAATCACTAGTTAGCTGGCTATTTCCTGCTTTCAGTTCATCCTAATTATCCCCTTTTTTGTGTTTTGTTAATTCACCAAACACATGAAGCAACATCCTCGGAATGTGTGTGTTAATTCATGAATGTTTATACATATTTATTTTTTTAACCTAAAAATATTTTTGAAGAAGTATAAGTATACTAACTTATGGGTAATAAGTGAAACGTAGTATTTTATTTTACACATCTGAGTACAGGTATTGAGTTAAACACCTGTGTTCACCTAATTTATCCAATGATAGCAACATTGATGCTACAGTGGATTTTGATGGAAGTGTCTCCGAGAGCCCCGTGATGAGAGAAGACTGCTCTTTTACATTAGTTATGATAGATGAGGGAAGTTTTAATTGCCTTAATTACTGCCTCAGGTTTCTTTGAAATTCTCTTGCTCTTCTGTACAGCCGCGATAACATCACAGCCTCCTTGTGCATCAGTTCCAGGAGCAGTAGGAAACATTGACTTGATTCACATGAAATAGCCTTTGATTTCTTCTTATGTAAAAGCTGCTTATCATGGTAACCACTTTGGCTTTGCCAGTTGCTCTAATTTTTTATTCCTATTAGGAAAGCGATGTTTTATTTAAATGAAAGTTCTGAAGAGCTCTTTTTGTTTGGAGGTAAAGAGAAAAATTATGCATGAAATTTCCTTCAGTATAGGCTTTCAGTGAACCTTGAGTTCACTCACTTAGTAGATAATCTTGGATTGAAACTTAAATCAGAAATAGATAATAGGTAATAGATGAAATTTGGGAAAAGAAAAGTTTGTAGATTAGATCATAGCCTGGTCACACTGTTAACTTCCTGTTTTTGAAAGTTATATTCTGGTTATATGAGATTTTAACATTTGGTGAATCTGGATACATTCTTTGTAGTATTCATACAAGTCTTTTATCAGTCTAGAATGTTCTTTGACATAACAATAATCTTCCACACCAGACCCACCTACATTCATTCAATTCTGTATCATTAATATCTCAAGGCTGAATCTAATCTCATGTAAGCTGGGTAACAAAGAAAAAAATGAGGGTATATATTTAGGGAGACAGGAATTCTGTTAGAAATCACAGACTTTAGATAAAACTATTGGAGTCATTGAGAATAATGATGTTATGCAAGTCCTTGAAATTAGAGAATTTGCCTGAGTAATGTTTGTGGTCACTTTTGACCTGTTGTCATGTGAGAGATAGATTTGAAATTAAACTCTATAAACTTAATGAGCTAATTAAGGTCAGTGAGTAGAAGGTATAAAATATGTGTTCAGTTTATTATGTAGAAGAAAATTCTGACAATTAGATTTATCCAAGAGTAAAATGCACCCTAACACATTTTTATTGCTATAACCAGGAACCAGATACCATATGACTTTTGAATTTAATATTGCAAAAATGGATCCTTAATTAGGGATGAAGCAACAAAGAAACAAGCTCTGAAGTCTTTGTTAAGTTTGATAGTTCATTTGATTTTGTTTTCATGCTAAATGAGTGGTACTATCAAATATCTAATTTACTACATTAATACTATTGCTAACTAATATTCTGTGTTTGTGTATGTGTGCATGTGCATGTCTATCTCTTAGGGTACAGAGTGTTTTAAATATTTGCACCAAAAAATGTTTTTCTGTGGGTTATAAATATGGATAGTATTAGATGTTGTACAACACTTATTAAATTGATTTATTTGTCTATAGAACAGTACCCCCAAACCACTCCAAATATATCTAAAGGGTGCAGGTTTGAAATTAATGTCCTTGAGTTCTTTAACTCTAGGAAGCATACTGGCTGGGCTTGCTAATGTTTGGTGCCCAAAGGTTTTCACCTTGATGGATAGTTGTGTTTTCTTCTTGATCAATGCATGAATCATCTCTCTTGGTTCAACAAAGACAGAAAATAGTAGGGGTCCTGCCTACTGCTGGATTAAGTTCAAAACCTGGGAAGAACTTAGCACTTGTGGGACAGATACAAGAACCTATGTGTGTTTGAATCCTTGGCATGTTACCCTCTTTCAAGTTCAAATTCCTACCTGGACAAGAAAAGGACCAGCATTCTGTTCTGCCTTATTGAAGTGGCTTGGATTAGTTAGATGAGATTATTCAAGCTCAATTTACAAGTAGCAACAGTTAATTTATCAAAAAACAAACGAAGATCAAGGTAGAGTATTAAAACATCTTCATTTAAGAGGTTATCAATTTTGTTCAGGTAACCAAATAATATCAAAGGTCACAATGCAACACTGACATTTGTAAATTGTATTTCAGTTTCTAATATGAAGGAAAAGAATTTTCTGTTTCAGGACAGAGGTACAAATAGTACCTTAAAAACTAGATTTCAGATGTGTCATGGGAAAAAGAGAGAAAAAGTGCAATTATCAAAAATTTCTTGCATTTCAGGTATTTGTTTTAAGATGCTGTTACAAATACATAGAAGTATTACTACTTCTATCCTGCAGGACAAATTTCTCACTGAAGTAAATTTGGCAAAGTGAGAGAATTGATAAAGGGCCCTACTTATGGAAACAAATAAACTTGTTTCAGACTAGAAACAGTTTCCTTGAAACAAAATGGCTGTACTTCAAACAAAATAGACCTCAAAATCAGGCACACCTTTTTGGAACTCAGATCTTTTCCAGTGTAGTAATTTTGAAAAACAGCTTGTTTCTCCTGAGTCATACTTCCTATCTTTTTTCTTTTTGGAAATGTGCTAAATATATATTTCAAAGAGCTGACATGAGAATTAGACAAGATATCTTGAGTAATTAGCATAGTGTCTGGCATGACACAGACACTCATTAAAGTTTTCATTAAAAATTAATTGTATCTGCAAGACAGTAATCTCCATTATGACAAGTGATATGTATGTGATTATTGTTCTTGGTATTCTCTGAAACTAGCATGTAATCCCGGACATAATAACTGACCACTAAATATTTATGGGCTTAATTATTTTAAGAATTTTAGTCCCTGTTCTCACTGGAACTTGAATGAAATGTTATCTATTTTTGGTGATGGTATTATTGAATGAGGCAATTGGGGGGCTGAGTATGGCCACGCAATGCTGTAGGTTTCACTATTTTGTCCTTTCTGTCTGTTAATTCTGAGGTCTTGTTCGAGGAAGGACAGTTATATCACTTAGAAAATGCAAATACAGTCTTTCCGCTAGAACTAGGAAGATTTGACCTATTCTGCATTTACAGCAAAACTTTGAAGAATTTTGTGGGAAGGAGTAGAAGGTAGAAATATCAGGAATGATAAAGCAGCATACACTTGGAAAAATCATATGGTTCTGTTTTTTTTTTCCCTCAAGCACAGTATTACTGACTGCCTTGAAGATCATTTGCAAGGTGACAGTGGAATCAAAACTATCCAGGTCTATCACCTTTACACGTCACATGAAGGCAACCATTTATAGTCTGATTGAAACAATTCTTATTCCTTTATGATTTGGAAATTGTCTTCATCTGTCTTATTAATCAGAGAAAAGATGGCACTAACTGTTTTGGATGACTTTTAGTCCCTTTCTGGAGCCTCTCGACCCTCCCATGAATAGCTACTGGCATGTTCCATAAACAGATGAATTACCTGAGCTCTCAGAGTGTCACGTTATGCAGAGCAATTAGTTCAGAAAGAGGCTCATTATTTCTGAAATTTCTTCCATCAGGTCTCTGTAGTTAAAGTTCTCCGATGAGGATTTTTGATTAAAAAAAGTTAAACTTTTTTTGCTTTCTTTCCATTTTCACCCATTTCCTTCACAACACAGCTGAGATTCCAAAATTACTTCTGATCTTTTACTTTTTTTGTGTAATGAAAAATTGATTTTTATCTCACATTAAATGGAATGAATTATTTTGTATCTATGGCCCCAAATCCTTCGTTAAACATTCCTTAAATGCAACTGACGGCTCTTTAGTGTTCATGGCCATAACAAGTGTATAGGTAGATTGTAGCAGTTAAAAACAGTGAAAAGCAACCTTTCTCCAACCCTGGTTGGAAGTTCACTTTCAAGGTGAAATACAGTAAACTTTTGCCATTGGTGGATTTTGGAGACAAGCAACAGCTGTCTATTTTCTGGTGTGAACTCTATATGTCTGTAGAGACTCAATTATTAGTGCAGCTAAGGGGAAAATCACACATTATATAAAATTTGAATGAAACTGAACAAGGAATGTAGCAGTGGGAGAATCCATTGTACACCAGAACCATGAAGAAGATTTGAAGTCAAAAAATCCTGTCTTTAATTTCTGATTTGTGATATATGTGATGTCTATGAGTTTCAGTACTCTCTTCTGGAAAACAGGAATACACCTCAAGCAGCAGTTCGAAGGCCAAACTGAGACAAAAAATACAAATGCGTCATATGTTTACTTGCCTCTTTCTAGTGATTTGATAACCAAGATCTATCTTTGAAACGTAGTCATCATTTTGCTAAATAAATTTAGGAAAGTCATTTAGCCTTGATCTTAGTTTTTTTTTCTTTTTAATGAAAGAAGACACTCAGGTGTTAATGACAAAATTAATTTTCTTCTTCTTCTTCTTCTTCTTCTTCTTCTTCTTCTTCTTCTTCTTCTTCTTCTTCTTCTTCTTCTTCTTCTTCTTTTCTTCTTCTTCTTCTTCTTGTCTTTTTGAGACAGAATCTCCCTATGCAGGTCAAGTTGGCCTTGGGCTCACTTTGTAGCCTAGGCTGGTCTTGAACTTGCAATGATCCTTCTGCCTCAACCTCCTGAGTGCTGGCATTACAGGAGTGTGCCACCACACCCAGCTTTATCTTCTACTTTTACTGGGGCTAATGTCCTAGTACAGGCAACTATCCTCTTGTTATATTTATTCATTGTGTTTTTGTTCAACCTCATGACTCCAGCTGTCTAGATGTGCTTGACACATATCTCATATGTCCTTATAAAACATATGCTTGATAGTGTTCTATTTGCAGAGTGCTAATTTACAGAAATTAATTACATGCACAATAGATCTCACTGTTATTTTTTTCAACAAATTCTGTATTTTAAAAGATGCATCTTTGTTTTGTGGATAGAAATTGATATATTATTCTAATGTATGCCTCCACTGTATTTTACTACCCCATATCTCCAGCTATGGACACCTGGATCCCTTACAGTTTTCCTGCTGGACTGGCAAAAATTAGAAAACTTGGTATTTCCAAATATCAGGGACATAGAACACTGATGTGTGCTGGTCCAAAAATAGATGGGATCACTCACTTTGGAACTTATGGGTGTGTGTGTGTGTATGCATGCTCACACATCAGCAGAGAGATATCGATTATAGGACTGTGGAGAGATGTACATTTGCATCCACATGCATGTCTTCTCTATCTAGTGAGTGTTTTCAGGAAGTCTGGGGAAGTACAGGCTCATAATCATCCAGCCTTTATATTATGAGGAGGCAAATTAGAAGTCATAGATGATAGCTAAGTGTGAATTTACCATTTTATCACAATATATTATATATATTATAGTAAACTCAAAAATCCTTCCAAGTTCTTTCTGTTGAGATTAAGGCAAGCTTTCTTAATCTTTCTTGAACTGTGTACTCTTCTGGCAATTTACAAAACCTTCTCAGGATATCCTTTTTAAATGCATAAGATAAAATTTATGTGAGTACTAGAGGGATCAATCATATTAAAGTCTAATACTAATGCATTAGATAATATCTAATAGTATATATGATAATTAGTTGCTGGTATTTTGAAGGCATGAAGAGTAAAATGCTATTTCAGGGTATCATCAACTATAGTGTGATACCAAAATGCATTAAGAAAATATCTGTGATAAAGTTGTAGGTACAGTTGATATCACTCATAACTGAAGGAAATGCTGTAAATTCCACGCTAATAATTCTCAGTACAAATCGAAAATGACCTGAACTTTGAACACCATGAGTCATGCTTGCCAGCACCCATTTGTTGTGAGCCCACTGAGTGTTTGCTCATGTTATGAGTTCACATTTAAACTTCAGAAGCAGTTTGTCCTTGCAAAGTCTAGAAATGTACATTATAGTAACTCTAAGCATTCTTCTACCCTAGGAGTTTGGCAGCAGAGGAATCACAGAACTGAGATGATCAGCCCCCAACATGTGCACCATCACCCCAGAAGGGTATCTGGACTCCTCTGTTGTTGCTTTGTGAACTGTTAGTTTCTGAGTTGATTGTGTAGCTAATGGTTGTTCCTCCTGGGACCTTGTGGGAATTCAAGGTCGGTGAGTGGAAAAAGTAGAGCTGAGTGCTCTCCAGGTTGTTCTCCCTGTCATCTGCATCCACCCCTGCTCCAGACAATGGCACAGCCTCTCCTGGGTTTGTAGATATCCTCCAGAATGGAAAAGCTTTCAGACACCCCCGACCCAAGAGTTTCTGGCATCTTTCATTGAACATTCTTCAGATCCAGGCTCACCCTTGTGTCAATAGATTCTCTAGAATGGTAGCTTGAGAGGATTCAGCCAACAGTTATTGTTAATTTGTCATTCTGACAGTAGCATATTATCTTCACCACTTAAAATAGCAATTTAATACCATCTTTCTAAGACTCTTGAAAACAGAAAAAGACAGTGGAACATAGCACAGCTATTGTGTTAAGTACATAGAGTAGGTATTCATCTCAAGTTTCTATATTTGTAGAACATGTAACATGCCCACAATAGTCTGATGTGGGACAGTGGCCATCACCAGCATAATTACATGTTAGAGGACCTTCCCTCTGAATAGTGCCTCCGAAAGCACCAAGGAATTTGCATAAGTCTACACCTTAGTCCAGTTAAATCATGATCTCGCAGAAAGGAACCCTAGTATTTGCACTTTTAAAAAATCTTACTTATTCCAATGTGCAGTCAGAATCAAGAGTCTCTGAATGAGGTTCCTGGTGTGAGATATTTTTTCTCTTTCTTTTATACCCCAATAACTCTGAATGATCATTAAGAAGAATGAGATTTCTTGGTGAGATATTCTGTTTCCACATATAATCATCAAACTTAACAGTTTGTTACCACCCACTCATTCACAAACACATTACATGAATAATAAGCTGTGTACTCAAAAGCACTCAGAAGCAGGATGGAATTGAGGAGGAAGAGGATAATATATGGCAATTCCAAACTGTATGTATCTTTTCAGTAGCCAGAGGACACAGTTCTAGTAAATGTAAAATGTCTAAAACTGAGTCTTTTGGAAAAAGATTCTTAAACTTGAACTTGATACAAAGAATATGGTTGTATTACCTGAGATCAGCATAGCATTCACTTTTATAATGTTTTACTCCAGGAGATTTGACATGGCAAAATTTATTATTCTGGTTTATTTGACTCATTAGTTGTTCTTCTGGCTCTATGTGATTTGAAATCAACCAGGTTTGGAACATATTATCCAGAGTAATTATGATCTCTAGCATCTTGACGTTGGCTGCCAACTAGAGTTATATCTGTACGTTCTTTCCATGGAGTGAGGTGTAGGAAGGGTAGGGAGAGGAACTCGGCACAGATGGCTCTTTCTTGGGAAGAGAGAGAGAAAGTGCAGATGGCCCTGCCAGTGGGGGTGAGGAATTGTAAGATGTGAAGGAGATTATATTTGAAGATAGATTATGAACTTCCCCTAGGAAAGGTTGATGGAACAACAGTTAATGGAAATCTATTCAGTGAGATTGAAAAGAGACAAAGATAAAAACCTATAAAACATCACTTCTTGCTTCTTTAAAATGACATTTTCAAGTCTTTAAAATGCTCATACTCAATCCAATGGAAAGCAGAAATTTGGCAATTTAGTAGTGTGATTCTTGTGTTTTCTTTCAATTTGAAAGGTGCCTGCGATTGTCACTTGCTGTAACAACCAGTCAGCAGCTAAGAGCAGATTGCCAGCAATAGAATGAAGAAAATGACACTACATGGTAGGATAAAAATTACTCTGAAGAAAAAGCCCATAGGAAGTAAATCATGGCTAGAATATCCTTCACATTGCCTTAACAGTATTCATTTTAAAAAACTCAGAATAGTCCATTCACCAGTGTCTCTGAATCAGTATACAGTTTGGAATAGATTCTTTTATTTTCCTTACTCAATACATTTCTATTTACCCTGTTCTTTCTGATTCTACTCTGCTAAGTGACAGTTAACTTGACATATGACTTCTTACTAACATATTGAATGTTAATGCATTCATTAAAAAATAATAACAAACATTTATCGAGTGCTTTCTATATGTCAGGAAGTCTATTAAAACTGTTCACATATATTATCTCCAAGCAAGTTAACATTTTCATTTTGAAAGGATTCTAATAATTGAATCCAAGAAAATGGTCAAAGTGACACAACTTGAGGCTTCTGGCAGGGAAGAGAAGGTATATTTATTGACTGGAAAACATAATAGAGCATCTTAAATCACATCTGTGGTCTAACATCTACTTTATCAGTGGCAAGATATTCATTAGAAATCATACAAAATACAAGTGACTCAGAGAATAACATCTTTTTGTGAACTACAATATTGAGCTACCATATAAAATCCCTGAGCTTTAGCTTTTTCTCAACAAGTAAAAAGGATATAATAATTAAGAGCATTATGGATGATTGTACGGATTATACTTGACTATCTAATTTTCATTATCCATATGTATTGTAGTTAGATGGGTGTGGTTACCACTAAGCCTTGACTGACCCCTGTGTCTTCTCTGTCTTTGTCTCTTTCTCGCTCTGCAGAGCTGGGATCAAACTCTGGTCCTTAAATATGTCAGACAGTATGTAGACCTTGAGCTACATAATGAGCAAGATTTTGGAGGGTTGTGTCTATGGGTTACTTATCCTTTAATCCATAGCATTGTCCTCATAACAACATGAAAACATTCAGAATGATCTGTATTTATGATATTACAATTTTTCCATTTTTACTTGTCTCCATTATTAAGTGTCAAACAGATGTTTGCTACTCAAACATTGCTTCATTTTAAAACTTGCCTTTATTTTATCAGACCCACACGTGATCTTTCCAAATCCTGGCCTTAAAATGTGTATTTTATATTTTCGGGATAGTTATTAAAGTTAGTAGTACTTAGTAAATTGTACATTCTTTGGGCATTTAAATAGTAGCAAATATTGACCTCACTCTCAAACTGTGTCATGCTACATTTCCAGGCAACATAGTGAATTTATAGACATGTTGCTAGATATATCAAATTTTGAGAGAGACAGAAACACTCAACATCTATAATTCTTTGCATGAAATACAAACTTGAGGTATTTCAGAATCTTAATATTAGATCATGGTCTGTTTCTTTCACCATATCACATTCTCTGAAGCTGATATTTTTCTGGAATGGTTGATATATAAAAAAGCAAGTGCTATGCAAACAATAAAATGAGGGTAACAGTGACCAATTTGATCCCAGTGTTTTAGAATCTGTGATTTGCTGTATAGGCATATAAATCATACCAATAAATACAGATAAGATAAAAATATTTTCTTTCAATTTCATGTATTATTCTTAAATGGCTAAATTGTGGTATAAATGATAAAGTGGTTGGATTTAATCTCTAAATAAGTGAATCTGTTCACTATTTTTTCTTTTTCAATAGGTAAATCCTGTGAAGAAAACATAAGCTGCTAAAGATACTAATTTGGGAAGCTCTGTGATGCTATACTTGTTTGCTTTGTAGTATATCAACTGCCATTATGGTAGACATTCACCAGCTACTTCTATACATAAAATATATTAGGTCCCTGGATCTAACAGAGAGTTAGACATAATTCTGTCTTTAGATGAAATGTACAAAATTTATTGTAGATCTTACACTGAGAAGAGTATGCACACCAGATACCCGCACGTGCGTACGGCAGCACGAGATACCTCAGTTGTGACATACAGTGAGAACTTTCCCTTTGGCAGTTACTAGAATATAGGACATTCTTAAGTTACTTCTAGAAACTGACTCTCTTAATAAAAAGGCTTTTCTGTATATCTGGACTCTTCAGTGTCTGAGATGAAAAAGAAGGGAAGAAAAGATTTTTAATACAATACTAGACATGGCACAATAAAAACTTCCTTCATGATGGTGATGGCTAGTGTTAGTTTCAGACATTGAAAGTCAGTGTCTGAGTCAATAAGCACAATCCTGTAAGAATACCTAGAGGTTTGGTTTTGGAGGAAGTCTGCCACCACCAAGTCACATTTTTGGTGACGCTTTGCTATCACATATCATGTAAAGTGCACACATTGCCACTCCAGCTCCCCCTACTATTATGTTGGAGAGCCTTAAATTCACATCAAGAAATTTCTTATATAGCAAAATCATTTCCAGGAGGACTTGTGCATGTACCATGAATTACAATTCATAGGGATGTAAGAATTTCTTATTCCATCAGGTAAGAAACTTTCAACATCTGAGGTATTTTCTGGAAAGGGCAACCCTGAGCCTGGTATCATGGGAGAGAAGATTGAAAAGCTGGAGCCAGTGAATATTGGCATGGACAGATGGCAGAGGGAAGCAGAGAGGATCTAGTGAGTGTTGTGTAGAACACACAAATCATGCATTGTCGACTTTACAGTTTTGCCTCAGGCTAGCCTTGGAGCTACCAGACAGTTTGTCACTGAAAATCAGAATTTATAGTTTATTTAAGAGGATGTGAATCTTAAAATACCTTTCTCATCCTTAGTTTCACTTGCAATGGTTACTGTCACCAGACAGAGCTAATGAGAGTTTTCCTGTAATGTTTGGGTGTTGCCCACTATTAATAAGTTTTTAGAAATTTAAAAGTTTCTGTTAATATCCAAGCAACTTGCTGCATATCTGCCCTTGGTTGTTGGTGAAATGTGAAATGTTATACATAGGAAGGAAAAGACTAGAGCATAGTAACTACATTAGAAAAATAATTCAAGTGGGAAATGTGATATTTTGATTATTGTTGCATTGGTTAATATCAAAATTGGAAACAATGATGTGTACCATTAAATTTTATTAGCCCCCCAAAGCTATTCTTTAATACTTGCATTTAAGTGCCGTAATTAATCAGCAATGGGCTTATTGTTATTAGCAAAAATATTCCTCAAATTTGCAAATAATGTCAAAAAGGATGGTCTTAAGTACTCTCAGTTTGATATTGGAATGTTATCGAACAAGCTTGACAGAAAGTTTAATTACATATGACATATTCACTTCATTTTACTATTTAGTATTTCATTAGAGCCTATACTTAAAAAATTTATGTGACAATTTATAGATGTCTCTCATAAAAAAAGATCATCTCAGAGGTTATAGTATTACTCCTGTATAGTTCATTAATCCATTTTGTATCTATTAGCAAACCCATTTGTGAATTCCTTTGATGGACTGATTATATCCTTCACCATTCCCAGGACGCTTGAATCTACCTCTGCATTCCGATAGGCTCCCTTTTCACTGAATGATTTGAGTAAAATATACGTTATGTGGTCATTCTATGTTTATACAAGAGTTGTCTTTTATGTTTTGGACAATGTTGCTGGGACACCAATCATACAAATAATCACTGTTACATTGTCTGGCCACCTCTTTAAATCAACTGTATCTCATGCTATTAACTATTTAGAATTCCAGATAGGCTTATGTGATGATTTGGATGAGAAAGAAGTACTGTGTATGCAATTCAAATTATTCATGCATGTGTGCCATATGCTTTCTGGTCAGAAATGAGGCCATTTAGCTGGAATATATGTTGTTTCCCTAAAGCCACATCATACTATCCTGGCAATGAAGTATGTCTGGGAGAGGGAAATGACAGGATATAAAGCTGGTAATTGTTGAGCACTTAATACATGGTAAGCAGTGCTATTCATGTCCTACATTAGCTTTAAAATGATCATGTATTGTAAAATTATGGTTTTCACTTTAAACACAAGGAGGAAAATTCAGAGGTAAACTTATTTGGTGGAAAAGCACTGTACAGGTTAAACCCAAGTTTGTCAGACTCCAAAGTCATATTTGTTCTGCTACTGTATCAATATAACAGAATTTTTTCATGAAGTTAATTGGAAGTTATTAGATTAATAAGAGTGATTACTAATTAAACAAAATCATGACACTTTATGAAGATCAAAAATTTTGGTCAAGAATTTTTTCAATCTTTTTATTCAAAAGATAAAAAAGACACAGAAAAGAAAAACAAAAAGCAAAAGAGACAAAAAACAACAACAAACTCAAAACAATAACAATATAGGCTTTCAAAACAAGATGATAGGAATTTCACAATGCTTGTTATATGGCATATTGTTATCTTCAGAAGGGTTTCATAGATCAAGAATTTATAATAACAGTCCCAGTACTGTGTCACCATGAATTTAGATAATTTGGACCACATGGTGTTAGAATGATTGAAAAAAATGAAGTGGATAAAAAATATTTACAAAATAATTGTAAGGCACGTACTTACTTGTAATGATATATTTTATAGCAGATCTCGGCTTTCTCATGGCACTTTCCTTGGTTTCTGATTGGGGCATTCTTCAGCATAGCTTTTTGGGGTGGGTAATAAATATTAGTGTGGCATCTCACTACATGAAGAGAATATGTCCTCTTTCCTATGCCTCAGTGAATCCAGGTGTGAGCACTCATGATTTTTGCCAGATTAATAAGTTACTCCTTTTCTGAGATTCTTCAACTTTAGTGGAGGATATAAATCTATGAAGAAAGCAGGGGGTCAGTTTCTTTGTAGTGGTCAAGGAAGCACATGAAAAAGACTATTCACGGCAGTATTGGCTATGGCTCCTGCTGGGTCAATCCTTTGGGTTTTCCTTGATGTTGCTGAGATAGCTGTCATTTTCACAGCATCTGTTTCACTCTGCTCTCATTTATTTCAGCAAAGTTTAACCTGGGTACAAGGCTGAGGATTACAGATTTAAATTTCCATCTAACCTTGCGGCTAACTGCAGCTAAATGGCTGATTTTCAGAATGAGGTGCAAGCAGGATTGATGGGTGCAACCACTAGGTCTTTTTCTTGCTCTAACTATATTTTCCTTTTCCTTTTCCACAGGCTAAAATGAGGTTATTGTAACAATAAAGCTTTGACTTTGGGAAAAAGGATAATGTTTTATAGAATTAGTGACGAAACAGAAGAAACACGGTCCTCTGATCAACTTTTTGTAAAGATCTGAATCTGTTTGCAAGACCAGCTTTTGCCTTCTGTGAGAAAGAAGTCCATTAAGTTTCATTCACAATATTTGGGTGTCTGTATTACAGAACCTTAATCTACTTCTTACCTAGTTCATATACTTGGATTCTTTCCATTTTTAAATGCTTAACTTACAGAATTCATCAATTTTGCATACCAATAGTCTTTGATTAACTAAGTTATTTAAAAGTGATTTCTGTTGCTTGCCACCAAGAACTCCGATACAATTTCAGTTGTATTTTGCCTTAAAGTCATTCTGATCTCTTCTGAAGGCTGTACTGTAGAAATCACGGTTTTTGCTGATGATTTTCCATACGGTATTTCCAGGCACTGACTTTTTTCTCAACAGAGCAGAATTTATTAAACACAAGTTTAATAAACATGTGGACAGCTGTCACCATCATGCTTCATCTCTCTCAAGGAAACTGAAAAAAGATGACACAGACCATTACAGATAGCGTGAAGCAAACTGCTGGAAACTATCAGAAGAAAAATACACCTTGTCTACTAGCTTCTCAGGGACTAATCCTGAAGTTTTAATCTCCAGTGCCTCTCACTGTGCCTGATGCATGGTTGATGTCGAAGGAACATTTGTGTAATTGTTCACTGAATCTGTCATTGCATTGAGAGTACCTGGAGGAAATAATTCCTGCTCAATTCCTATTAGGCATCTTCTTCAAAATTATTTGAAAAAACCACATGCCAATCTGGATGGGGACATAAAAGCGAACATAAAGCTGTTCTTTCTGTGCTTATGTTTTTCTAATTTCTTTACCAGGCCTACTTTTTAAATGGGACACTT
This sequence comes from Dolichotis patagonum, assembly GCA_004027295.1. Lineage (NCBI taxonomy): Eukaryota > Metazoa > Chordata > Mammalia > Rodentia > Caviidae > Dolichotis > Dolichotis patagonum. Next base: position 38,201 of record PVJX010004118.1, on the reverse strand, counting down.
TGTGCTCTTTTTGAAGCATTCCTTACCTTCTTTCCAAGAAAGTGACCTGTGTAGAAAATATCAGTAGCTTTCCTGTGTGCTCAGCTTCTCACTGGATTCCAATTCTCGACTGAATTCTAGACAGAAATGAGGGACAAGAGTAAGGTTAGGGGTTGGCTTGCTCTATAAGGTAATTTTGCATTAGGATGGTCCTAATTAAAAAGCACTGCTTCTTACAAAGATTCTAACTTTTCATAACAATTTCTTTCTCATATGTGAGTAACTGGTCCCCTCACTCAGTTCTCAGGAGCTACAGGTGACAAGAGTTTAGGTAGTGTCAGTGCAGGACCACTTTCTGACCCCTTCTCTATCCCTTGCTTCCTTCTCTAATGGTCATTTTATAGACAAACCTTTATTGAGTTATCCTGATTGTGTTCATGCATGCATGCGTGTGTGTGCATGTGTGTATGTCTGTGTGTGTGTATGTATGTGTGTGGGCATTCCTGTGTGTGATTTGTTTCCTGTTACCTCTTGGCTGATACTATCTAGAGTTTGCAGCTTTTTTTGTGGTGGTAGCTAGCCTGCGAATTAACAAGGAGATCCACTATTTAGTGGCTAGCAAAAGACTAGCATATGGGCATCAGAAGAAAAGCATTGCAGGGCTGCTAGGCAGCTGTGCCATCTCGGACATACCGCTTTCACTGAAAGAAGAGCTCGAGTTGGCTTCTCTGGCCTTTACCATTTTTCAGCAACAATAGTGAGAAAAAACAAACAGCAGGGCTCACACTCAATCTCTTTAAGTATAAGATCCCAGAATGGTGCACACATCACTTCCACTCAGATTGAAAGAGCATTGCCTTAATTACTGCTGTGTGGTGAAAGAAAAGCTAGGAAATCCAATCTTTCTTTGGGCAGTAATGTGAGATGCTGACATTCTATTGCTATGGAAGAAAGGGAAAATTGTTCAGGGGTGTGGGGACTAATGTAAGGCTAAGAGGCTGATTTAGTTCAAAGGGAGCTAGCCAGACAGTTACAATGCTCTAAGAATACAAAACTGCACATCGTGCTCCTGCCCATCTATTAGCTAAAGGCCTGATTGAAAGACAGTACTTGAGAGACACACTTTCAATATGAAAAATAGGACCAGGTAAAAGATCAGAGACAGTCCTGTGGAAGCAGAGGGGAGGGATATTTACCTTAGGTTTACAGCTCCATAAAACTATTAAGAAGTAAGTGATTAAGCTGTGCTTCGAGATCACCAAGTTAATCACCTGCAAATTGTTCATCATTATATGAAAAAGAACCTATGATATTCTAGTTCCTGCTTGCTGATGAAAAATGACCCATGTGGATCTTTTCACAAGAGTCTGCTATAGTTCCTGCCACAATGTATAAGGAAAATCTATCACTTAATTCTGAACTCTACTGACTTATGCTGACTCAGTGCCTAAGTCAGGGGAAACCAGAAATGACCCAGTGAAGGGTTGTCAAACTCTTTCCACCAACACAACTGCCTCGTGTGAGAACAACCAGCACCACACTATTCTTTCTTTGAGAAAATAAAGAGCTCTTGGGCCCACCCTGCCCATAAAGCCAGCTATACATTTCAATCCCTCTGAGGTCCAGAATAACTACATGGTTTAGAAAGTAAGAGTGACTTTCATGATTAAAAATATGTTCTTCAAATGTTGCTATACTACCAGATCCCATACTAAGCTGAGGAATCTCTTAACCATTTATATCTCAGAAATAAATCTTAACTTGTATATGAAAAGCTAGCCTTAACGGTTCTTTGCTGTTGGAGAATCAACTTTTAGCTCTCTGCTCATGGGATGAATAAATCAGAACCACTAGAATCAAAATGGGCTCTGGTGATCCTTGGGCTCAAACAAGTTTCCTACAGGAACATCACAGAAGAGGATGGGAGACACAGAAGATTCCTTCAAACTACTGTGTCTGAGGCACTTAGCCTGCAGAGTTTGAAGGTGTTGGGCAAAGACTGTATGAGCCATTGAATGTTCATTTATGGCTCTATTTGGCCTTCTGAGTTATGCTTCTGTCCCACTGTGCTTTGTGATTCTTTGGAAAAATACCATAGAATGGATAATTTTCAAAGAACATGAATTTATTTCTCGTGGTTGTGGAGGCTGGCAAGTCTGGGATGAAGGTACAAGCACATTATGAGGGATATCTAGTCCTCTCATACCATGTCAGAAATCAGGAAAACAGAGGAGAGAGAGAGAGAGAGTGGGGATAGGAGGGAGAAGAGGTCAACCTTGCTATCTTATAACAAACACAACCCTGTAATAATGATAATAATTCATTTGTGAAGCTAAATCACCTCACACATGTTCCATCTCTTAATACTGTTGTGTTGGTTATTAAACTTTAACATGAGTTTTGGAGGGGCAAACATTCAAATCGTAACATCTCTATGTTTCAGGGCTGGGGAACTCCATGTATTAAATCTTCAGGGGGGTTTGCCAATAGAGACTCTGCAATAGAAGGCACCAAAGATGAGGAAAGAGTATTTTCCTTCTGGATCTGGCTGTTTCTCCAGCAGCATTAATGAAGAGGGTCACCCTAGGGGAAGGATGTTGATTCCAGGATGATAGTAGCAGTGGTGCACTACATAGGCTTCTGGTAGCTGAATCACGTGACTAGTAATCCTCTAATGAAAACCCTTTGATAGAAATGCATCTTTGCCTCAGTAATCATGTTTCCAGCTTTGATTCTTTAGTCTACAGCTATAAGCAATTCCTGTGTATAATCTTATCTATTTGAAATAACTTTAGTAGTTTGTTTGTTTATTTGGATCTTGACAGATTCAGTCAGGGCAAGGCCATTAATCACAGCATGTAAACTTGGATGAATTAAGAAACACTCACCAGATTATTGTACCACAGTTTCAGGTGTGTCTGTGGTGTGCCAATGAACTGAGAACAAAAGTTCCATTCTAGATGTGGGTGGCACCAAGACAGGGGCTTGTATTCTGGACAAGATAAAAAGGGAAAGAAGATAGAAGTGTCTATCTTCTTAAAGATAGGGAAAGGAAGAGCTCCAGTCTTTTGCTATTCAGTCTTTGAACACTGGCTTTCTTTCTGAAGACTTTCAAAGACTCATACTAGTGATTTTATAGAGAGCTTCCAAGCCTTTGACCACGGACTGGTGTTGCATGCTTGATCCGTCTTGCTCTGTGGCTTCCATCTTCTTGGGCTGGGAAGCTACTGGACTATCTAGCTCTCCAGTACAGAGGCTGCCATTTGGATTCTTCCTGCTCCAACCCTGCCAATGACTATTTTGGACTCTCCTGTCTCTGAGCCTTTAAGCCTATCTAATAAATCCATTTGAATAATCAGACATGTGTTTTCTGCTGATCCTGTTCCTCTAGTAAACTCAACTAATGGGCAGGAAATGAGAAAGTACTAGTTGTTTAAACAGCTGTTAATGAGCAAACAATGAAATGACAACAAATGCTGTAAAACTATAGATGATTTTCAATGAAATTTTTTATTGCTATTTTCAAACTATTCTGGATTTTAATATGTGACAAGGAAATACTAGAAAACTATCCTGTTGATGGGACAAAATACCTTACATTTGGTATTTTTTTTTTTTTTTTGTACTGGGGATATATATATTTTATATATATATATATATATATATATATATATTTTTTTTTTTTTTGGTACTGGGGATCGAACTCATGACCTGGCACTTGCCAGGCAGGTGAGCTATATCCCCAGTCTACCAATAACTTAAAGGAGAGGTTTATTTTGGCTCACAGTTTCAGAGTTTCTCAGTCCATGAGCAGCTGGTTCCAAGGTAAAAACATCACAGGACAGAGAGCTGGTGGAGGAAACCTGCTCATTCCAAGGCATCCTGAAATAGAGGGAGATCAAGAGACCCAGAAAGAGATAAATATCCTCCGAGGGCACACCTTGAATTACTCATCTGCAAGGGGCTCTCACCTCCTACCAGCACATTCAAGTATGGACTCATCAATGGATTAATCCGCTGATGATTTCAGCATCCCTTTATGTTGTTGTTTTTGTTATTGGTACCAGAGTTCGAACTCATGACCTTGTGCTTGCCATGCAGGCACTTATGCCACTGAGCTAAATCCCCAGCCCCTCAGCATCCCTTTAATTCAGTTACCTCCTAAAAACCACACTTGAGAATGCATAAGAATTTTGGGGAACATTTTAGACTTAAGCCATAGCAAAATTGTTGGTGATTTGTACATTGAGTATGATAAAAACCTGATATTTTAAAAGTGGTTGCTGCTTCTTTGTCAGCTCATGGTCTCTTAGAGGCACCCATTCAGTTATATTTATATGTTTGCAATCGTAGCAATCCACATAAGATAGGAAATGATAATTTTGTCAGCACAATTGCTATTTTAGATATCACTGTCATAATGTAATCATAGTTTCAAAAGTTTTTCTCTCCAAGAGGCTATTAGACTGCTTAGCATGAGAACATAGAGAAATATAGAGGAATGCTCTATTTTTCCTGGTAACTGTAGTACGTTTTGTTTGCTGAAATATGCATGCCTGGCCACCACAGCAACATCATACTGGTAACTCATAATGGACTCTTTTACCCCTTTTCCACCACAGAATTCCAGTTAAGGTATGAACAGTTATTGATGATTCTTACTTACTTCAGCTGTGTGTTTAATATACAAAGGCACATTTAACAAAACTCAAGTGTAATCTAGTCATCACTTGGAAGTGAAGTTGAACACAATTAGAAGCAACTGAAATAATCAAAAACTCAGTCAAAAGCAGAATTGTGCACAAACAGCTAAGAGATGTGGGGTGCAGCCATAATGTAAGTGAACTAAAAGCTCAAGTAATTAAAGTATAGTTGATCACAAAATAATGCAATTTATTAGATTAAAAAAGCGCAGTGGATGAGCCAGAGATGAAAGGACAAAATAACCCTGAAAAGAGGAGTTAGACCAATGAAAGAGGTCAGTGAATAAGCTCTAATGGACTCAGGAATGAGGGCTAACAGGAGTTCATCTTCCGTGAAGCATTCTGAAGGGTGTGTTAATTCAAAACCAAGATTAAAGAGCAACCCATAATCCTGAAGTATAAGAAAAATAACGAAATATCAACATATGCATGGCAGACAAATTTAAGTTAAAAATGCAAAGGTATCAAGATACAAAATACAGTGGGAAAAATTGCAGGGGAACAGATAATGTATGAAGGGGAGGTAAAAAACAGAGGGCTGTGTTTGAGAGTTTCATCAACAAAAACAAAAATAAACTGTAGTAGATGAGGAGTAAATTTTTAAAAAGTTTAGTCTTTTGTTGGTTTGTCCTTATAATATCATACTTCAAATCAAAGCAAACAAGAAGGGCCCTGGAATTCTAGAATTCTTAGTAAGGACATTCCTCTGACATTCAACATTTTGCCCAAAGTGGATACTTTGAAGAGTTGCAAGTAGTGCTCGTATTGATTACCATCACTAATAGGCTTGAATGGGGATGGTCTATGCAACTAGATAGATTTTGATTCTGCTCATGGGGAAGGGTATATACCAGGATGGTTACTGAGGTGATGGTTGGTGGGGAATTGGTTAGGATCATGGAAATACGTATTAATAATAAACACTTTTCTCTTCTAGCAAAGTGACTGCAAATGAAAAGTTTGGTCTTCTTAGAATGCTGATAAAATAATAATCAATTGAACTCCTTTTGTGCCTGCATGAGCAACTTACTTGGACCAAGTCATCCAAGTTCCCAGTAGCAGGTATGGTGGTGAAAAGATGAAAATATTAGGCTGCAAAAACTAATGTTTAAAAGAACCAACAAAATGAAAGTGAGAACTAACAAGGAGAAAGAAAGGCTGGCACATATCTCTGGGTGATATATGATCATTTTTAAAGGAATCTCAGGAGTCTGAATAGCCAGTTTGAACTATTTGATGCTAAAGTTATAGGAATGTGCCTAAATTTTCCTACAGTTACTTTTTGAGGAAAAAAAAAATCCCTAGTGATTGTCTTTTGTTCATTTTTGTGTTTTGGTAACTGTACTACAAGTTGATGTCAAATCATGTCAGTGAACTAAGCTTCACAATTCAATGTACATTCCTCCCCCAGACAGACAGTGGGAAAATATCCCGAAGTGTGAGAAGCACACAGGAAAGCTTCAAGGCACCCTGAACATCACTCTGGCCTAGATGCACAACAGAAGTATAAAATGGCGGAAGGCCCAGGTAAGCTGTTTTCTATAGCTGCAGGCAGGTGAAGACAAGATTGTCGCCTGAAAATTTAAAATTCTCTTCTTGAGGTGAGGCTAGAAACAGGCTTGTCACTCCAGTTTGAAAGGTGGCAGGAGCACTTTTTATCTCTAGAAGTAAAGGAACTTTTGGCATTCTCTTATTCAGGCTACTAACTTACAGGAAGCTATAGTTTGAGGTGTGTGTGGGGGCTGGGGGGGACAAACACAATCACAACCAGGACCTGAATTCAGCTTTTCCTGACTCACCTGCTGTGTAGTTAATCGCCCTGACATTGCTGAGAAGCAGAAGGTCTAGCGGCTCTAGAAACCCTGTCTTCCCAACACCCATACCAAAGCGTGGAGGAGTTTCTAATAAAAAGGGAGAAGAGGAAAAATACACAAAATGCATAATAAAATCCAGGGAAAAGTGAAAAAGTCCACAATAACAACGGCAAAAAGAAAAGTAAATCAATAATAGAATTACAATACCTGAAGAACTGCTTGTAAGATGAAGTTTAGCAATTTGCAAACACTGTCCAGAATTTTCAAAGATATGAATGCAGGTCTTTATTTAAACAACAGGAACTTATGGAAATAATTGAAGCAAATGTCAGAAAAGACAAAGTTAGAAAGTAGTTAGAAGATATATAGTCATTATTACATGAAAAAAATTGATATTGGTATAAACATTTATCTTTTCATATTTGGAAGCTATTGCTGAAAAAAAATCAGGAAAATTTAGGCAGGAGACAGTTAAAGATAGATACATAAAGAGTAGGAAAGAAGATGTTAGATTGAAACGTAGAAGAATGCTGGATTCAACAGAAGCCCAACAATGATCAACAATGTGAAAACTGTACTTTCACAGTAGGAGATACGAGTATTTGGAGTTTTGAGTGGGATCACTAATAAATAATCTATCAACACATTAGAGACACCTCTGAACTCAAGTGCTGAGTACTAAGTCAACTTTGGCACCCACAGTCTTTAAGATGACCATTTCATACCGTCCCTCACCTCAGGTTTGCAATTTGACAACCTCTTTCCTCACATGTAATTAATATACTCACTTTTTATTTCACTGACAAAACATAATCTATTAGGATAGGATTTCACACATAGTCATCACGAAATTTTTCACCTAATCATGATACATACCCACATAGTCTCCTTTCTTCTGTTTTACACATAATACTCCAGCCAAAGTTTGATTCTCCATTGATGTTCTAGATTCTCTACCACCCCTTCCATTTTGACACATCTCTTGCATTTTTCCTCTCTTCTACACCATTAAAATTTCCCCTTTGTGCCTGTCATCCAAGTATTCTGGGAGACTAAGGCAGAAGGATTGCAAAGTCAAGCCCTGCCTGGACAAATTAACCACTTAGTAAGATCTTGTCTCATAAAACAGAAAAAGTAGATGATGTAACCAAGAGTGAAGACCCTGAGTAAAATCTCCAACACTGCCAACAATCCCTTTCTACTGAGCCATTCAATCAGAATTCGGCCTGCTGCATTCTCTCTCTTTTTAAAAATCCCATCTCCACACAAAATTTAACAGCACAATGCCATCTGACTGGAAGACTTACAATGTCGCATGGAGCAACCCCCCAGAATCTTTGCCTACATCATTCTTTCCTCAGGCGTCTGCACAGCTGACTTTTCGGCTTCCTTCAGCTGCCAGCCCGGCTCATCTGCCAGCCCTCCTTGACACAAGCACTGAAAGAGCATCTCCATCACTCCTTCCTTATCCCCCTTCTTTGTTTTTATCTTAACACGATTCAAACTTTATTTACTTAATTATTTACTTGTGTTTTATCTCCCTGCACTAGAATCTAGGTTTAATAAAAAGATAATTTTTTCCAACTTCACTTTTTTATTAGTACATATTTATCACACATACCTGTTGTGATCATCCATTATACAGGGAACTTGTCCTGTATATAATATATCTTAAGTCTTCTTTTTTAAAATTCCTCCCCCCCCCGCTAGTTTTACTTTATTTTGTTCCCTGCTCTAGGTTTGCTTCCTAGCACCAAAAATTCTTAAATAATAAAATAAATGAACAAATAAATAAAAAGTATGCATTGTTAGAAGAGTAATTGTGAGTACAGAAGTAAATTTGTGAACAAAGATCATTTGACATGGCAGTAAGAACTCCAGAACTGGAATAAACATCTCACTCCTTTCCCTGTATTTTAATCGTTTTTATCTCCCATTCCCCAACCTTTTTCTTCATCTATTTGTTGGAAAGCTATAAAGAATATTTCCACTAATCATCCTTAAAAACACATTTATCTATTATATTTTCTGCCACAACATCTACAATTACTCACTATTTTTATCTTCCTCCAAAATGTGACTCGGATTGCTCCATGATTTCATTACTCATAGTGAGTGCTAGTATCCTGGGTGTGATTTGGTATTTAAGGCTGCAGCTATAGGAGAGGCTTTCCTGTTAGTTGTTTTGTTGGTTTTTTTGTAACTAATTATTGCAATTTTAATGATTAATTGATATACTAACATAACAGCTGTACCTAATTTAGTTTCATATGTCCTAAGACTCCCCTATGAATTGGCGTTTTGTTTGGCTGAAGTACATTTTAAATTAGATTTGTGTTTGTTTGTTAGTAAGTGTGAGAGTGTGATCATCACCTTTACACTGAATCTCTGAAGCAGTCTTTGTTTTGTACACTCTTCCATCAGGCCTTAAGTGAATAAAAAATTTGTTTCTAGGCTATTATTCTTTTTAGTATTTAATAATATCCCATTGCTTTCAGCGTATGTAACAAATTATATGAAATCAACTTCCAATTTGTTATTTTTAGATAATTTCTATGCTTCCCAGAATGGTGAGGCCTCTCTAGCATCAAAAAGGATGATTTAGTTGGTACCTGGCGGGGACACATATTAGGTCTTCTGATGTCCCCTTACTTGACACCTATCAAAACTATCACCCACTTCTCCTATATGAAACCTCATGTCGCAGTAACAGATTTTCATTTGAAATATACACTGTAAGTGGGGTATATGTCAACCACAGGACTTTCTACTTAAAAACATTGCTAAAAATGTCAAGAAATGTTATATAAATCTCTGTTTTCTTCTTTTACTGAAACTAAAGATCTGTAATGTGTGAAGTTCAACCTTTTACCGTAAGTGAATCATTATGCATAGCAATAAGCAATGAAATAGAGTTCAACTTTTTCTCCTATAATTAAATTTTGAACTAAGATTTTATAAACTTTAGAATGTATTTGCAATATATAATTTCATGAATGCTGTCAGGACTTTATCTTACATTTTATGACTTATATTTTATATATGGTTTAAAAAGAAATTAGCATAATTTTAAAACTAATTTTAACAAATTATTTTAATACAATATTTAATATCTCATATAAACATAGTTCATTGTTCAATTCGTTTAGTTCTGGCAGATTCTACTTGGTCTATCTTAAATGTATCACAGAAATTGTGATTGCTCAATAAATAATTTTTTTAAGAAATGATATTCTATTAGACTTGAGGCCTGTAACTGAAGATATTTTAATATCCACTGTGAAAAGTAGCTACTCATTAAGAGTAAAAATCTGTTTTTATGACTTTCTACTTAGAATTCTTTCATATTCTGTTTTAATGTCCAATCATATTAGTTTTAATTTGTGTTTTTTAGTTAAGCCAGGAAATTAGTGAGAGGGGTCTCTGTCTCAGAGGTTTTATCCAATTCATTTCCTATGTAGCTAGTCTGAATTCTAGGAGCTGAAAAACTTAGTTTTCATCATTTTTCTTTTTAAAAAATGCTGAAATACTAGCAAAACTTTATTTTGCTCAATAAGAATTCCAGTTATTGGAATGAAGATACGATGAAGATTATCTTGAAGCACATTTGCAAAATTGTGCAATGACTTACCTTTCAATAGTTTTCATTAAATCATGCTTGCATGTTGGTTTTCCTCACACCTGTTTTACTCAAAGGTCTATCACTGAAACAAACTAAATGACTTTGAGTAAAAAAAATTATAATTGCAAAAATGTTAGCTTCTGTTTTGTAGCTACTTCACCCAAGCTAGCTTCAGGCTCAAGAGTGGGACTTTGAAAACTTTGGGGCAGCCATGCTGACGTATAAGAGCTTCCAGGTGTGGAGCTGGTGCCAGAGTTTCTTATGGTAAGTGGGTGATAATTGTTATAAATATATTAATGAATGAAAAATACTTAAAATAGCATCAAGATTTAACATGTAATTAAAAATAATGCTAGCTAATAAATTAGTTTGTTTTCTTCAATAAATATGAATGATTATCGGGGTGTCAGGTAGCCTTGGACATTTCTTGGAAGAGTCAAATACAAACCTCGGATGTCATGCAGTCAACATAATGGTTGCACATGGCAGGGCAAGACTGTAACTGGGACCCACACAAATTACTACAGTAATATGAGTTGTGGTATGAAGAACCAGGTGTAATCTGAATCCCTACTTAGGTGACTTTAAGTAACTCACCTGGCCAACTCATTCTCTGTTTTCTTTTTTTTAAACATGGCTATACTTGTCTTGCATTTTGCTACAAGAATTATTGATTGACAGTGTTTATGATAATTGCCTTTCATAGTATAGATGCTCAAAATAAGAACACAAGTTCCTGTGTGGCGACTGCAGTCTCTACTCTGTCTGCTGCTAATATCACAAATTCCCAATCCCTCCTTCATCACAGTTTCAAAATCCTCCAGTTTTTGGAAAGGATTTTATTTTTCTTAAATGAATTGGAGCAAAACTGACAGTACTGAAGTGAAGCTATTTATAGGGATTGTTTTTCCTACCTACTGTGAATTAATATTATAAAACTACAGATAGCAATGTGTTATTTCATGGGGTTTTGCCCCAGTTCTTGTACATATGTCTAGGCTAGAAAGGCGACATTTATTTTTAAAGCTGTAAAGCAACAACAAAAACAGAAAGTAAACCAAAAAATCTGAATTCTAAAACAAAATTGGCTCCGTGGGTTCTTGAAAAGAAACTGTAGCCTATCTGTATACGAATCTTTGTGCTTATACTGAGGCTATGGTCTATCTTTTCTGTCACTCAGTACTGAATGTTCTAGGTTGTCCCTCTTACAAACAGGTAAGACATGTTGCCTAGGCCATAGATAACAATTATTTTTCCAGAATTTCATTTCTTGAGAAATATTTTATTCTCAATTGATTTCATTCGCAATTTTGCATGCTGTGGTTGCAAGTAAACATGAAAAAATAATCTTCAAATGCTGTTGTTTTCTGTTCATGTTCTATTTACTGTGACAAATTCATTATTTTCTAAAGTGTTTTGTGAGACAGACAGGCATTTCCTTCATAGTCAGTACACCAACACTAGCAGAAGAGCAGCAGAATGGTGGAAAGCCTAGAAAGATACAAAGAAAAATAGGGGTTGTGAAATTCATAATTAAGCTGAAATTGGTGAAGGGCATGATTGCTTCATTTTTTCCAGCTTAAGGCTATCTGTGTTCCTCCTTGGAGGGGAAAACATCATGCGCTTTGGTCATGCAGACTACTTCATCCTGATACTATATTGTCCTAGTTATGACTAACATGCATCATAGTTATGACTACAAATATATAGTTATGACTATCACACGCCACAGGCAAGAGTCATAAATAGAAAAGGAACAACAACCAAGACTGTAGTTCTTAGATGACAAGAGCTGTATGTTTCTTTCTTTTTTGATATTTTCCCCTTAGAGTCTTTTATTCAGTGACAGAAGCAGTGACCAAGTCAATGAACCAGTGCATCCCAGTGCTGATATCCATGATAAAATAGAAAAGATATTGTATCACAGTATAATAGACATTTTTTTTTCTGGTACTGGGCATTGAACTCATGACCTCGCGTTTCCCAGGCAGGTGCTTATGCCATTGAACTATATCTCCAGCTCCAGCTATAGCACCAGCCTCTAGACAACTTTTCATACCAAGTATTTTGCCTTGCAATACCTCATATGAAAATTACTACTGGACATCTGACCAAATGATTACCCATTATAGGAAGTTATTTTTTTTTTTTTACTAATTATGTAGTTTCAATCATTTCAGGATTAATAGCAATTTTAATAAATTCAGTTATGTTCTACTTAACTTCAAGAAACTATGTGCAACTGAATTTAGATACTTGTATAACACGTGCACAGAGAATTTGTTATTACACAGCATGCTTTATTTTAATCAATTTCATATTGAATTTAAAAAAATTTAAGGGACACCTAATTAATTAAACTCATAGAACTTGATTAAAAGTAGAATTTTACACAAACATAAGCAAAAAAGTTGAATTTCCATTGAATCTTGCCCCTAAATTTGAAATATATGTTTCACCAATGCTATTAAGAGACTGCTAGGAAAGCAGTGTGCCTTGAGAACTACTTTAGGGGAAGCTGTAAAATAATTTAGAAAATAAAAGTTACATTGGAGGGCCTTTCTAAATAGTTCTCTTAAAATTATAGCAATAACATTATTATCTTTTGGAAATTGATATCTTGTCTCTCTACCCGTAGAATGATATTACCAACCCCAGAGATAAAATGTGCTTGAATTGTAGCTGGTATTAGTTTAAGTGATTGCCTTTGATCTAGTAAAGCAGAGAGTCAATAGCGTCACAGAGAATATGAGAATAGAAAACATTTAAGCCCTATTTCTTTCTTTGTGACTGCTATTCTGAACTCGGTTTTGATACATCTTAGAAACATGAGTCTAATACACAAAGTGTAATTTAAAAATTGTCTCCTAGTGTTACCTAAGTGTATTTGTCCACACATTCAACTTTCCCTTACTTCACTAAAGAAGTAATTTCTAGTCAGAGGTCCACATTTCCTCAAAGTGTATTGAGCGAAATTTAAGACAGAATTGAGAAGGATAGAGGGCTAGAGGACTAAACTTATATTAACTCTTTTCTTCTAATATTCCATGGAGGCATTTAGAACACTTTATTTACTGTTTTTCCTTGCATTACAAAAATGAGTTTGGTATGACTGTTTGTATAATTGAAGAATGATTGTGATATCCATCTTTGCAGTAAAATTCACAAAATCTTGGGCTGTATGGTACAGGATTTATACACAGTCAGAGCTGAAAGGCCAGAAGCTACCATTGTAAAATAAAACATTGTTAACCTAATTTTGAATCATGGACTCAATTTCCCATCTGTGGCTCTGATCACTACACCTAAGGCAATCCATTTCTGTCCTAGGATTTCTGCCTTCTCTTCTGCCCAGAAAAATATTTTTATCTCATTGCTTTTTCAGCCAGTAAAGTTTAAAGAGGCTTTACACAGCTAAAGGAGCTCAGCTCAGGACCATGGGGCTGGCAATGCAAATGAGGGGGTACTATTTACAATCTCCATGTGACACTATAGAAAGGAAGCCACAAAGCACCAAGGTAGCACCAGGGGACCACTTTGTATGGCAAAACACACAATCAAGAATTTAAGTCCCACAGTGATTTGAATATAGGGATCCTGAATATGAAGAAGTTTAGAGAAACTTGCAAGATTTGTTTTAATTGAATTTTCACTCCAAACATGCATAGTTATCTTTCATAATCAGAATTCACTTCTTCTAAATAAGTCTGAAATGTACACGGGATAAAAAATTTTAAATAAGTAAGTTATAGTTTTACTGGCAGTACTTTCTGGGTAGTATCTGCTATGGTTTGTGTCTGGAGTCATGGGGGCAGGCCTTTCAAAGGTGGCTGGATCTAGAATTTATGGTTAGTTCATTGTCAAGTGCTGGATTTGATGGTATGAGTGCTGCACCTGCCTTGGATCAGGTAGCCTGAATACAACATAAGGGAGGAAAAGAGGCTTGCTCCTATCTTTTTCCCTTTTGCTCTTGTCCCTTTTGGTATCTGCCACAGCCATCATGAGTGGTTGCCCTTCAGTCATGCCACTCTGCCTTGGAACCAGTTGAGTATGGACTGAAACCTCCACAAACTGTGAGCTTGAGTTGTTTGATGTTGGGTGTAAGATTTTGGCCTTTGAAATCAGCCAATGCCATGTTTTTTAGAAAAAGTCTTTCTGATGACTATGGTGTTGAAAGAAGTTTGATACTTAAACTTTTTAAATGTTACTTTTTAAAAATCCAAACTGTAAGAATGAGTTTCTAAAGGAAAAACCAGAGTATCAGAAAATAATCCAAATATATTTACTCATTTGAGCTACAGTACTAAGAGCTAATAATGTAACATCAAACCTGACACTGAATTAATTGTTATGTAAATTATCATGAATACTGTCTTGGTTACTTCTCTCTCACCCTTGAGATGAAATATCTGAAGCTCAAAATGAAGGAAGGAAAGACTTATTTAGCTTATCCAATTAGATTTTTACACTTCTTGTAGCAGAACCCAAAAATATAATTTGTAAATTTGTTAGCAATATATTTACTTCTGTATCTCCCCTTTTGTATTTAAAGAAATGGTTATGAAGAAGTTTCTCTCATGTAAGTAAAATTGAGATGCATATACAAAGCTATTTGATCACGGTAAAGTAAACATAAAATCTCACAAATTATTGTTCTGCATTTCAAACCCATAAATTAGTCTCACGTTGATGAGGCCAGTATAAACTGTTTATTATGTAGTAAATGGAAGATGGTGTATATTTTAGAAAACATATTTTAATAATTTTAAAAATTATCAAATACAGACTTTTTTCCCATATAGCATAAAATTACAGAATTTTATAGCTAGAGGGAACTTTAGAACATCAAGTTCATGTTGGGTTTTACTGTGTGATCTATTTTATCATATCTCAATGTTTTTATCTTTGTCTCATTTTGTGGTGCTTTGAGGGACAATTAGTGCTGAGTCACTTAGCTTTATTCTTACAGTGTATGGCATCTCCATGATCTTTGAGTCAGTAGTCTCAATTTCAGCCAATTAAAGCAGACATCCTGGGTACACTGTGAGAAGACCTAGCCAAGCAGCTTCCAGGGAACACTGGAAGCCATGATAAAGAGAGAATAGTCAGAGGTCAGTGCCAGATGATGAGGAAAAGGAAACTCTTCAGCTCCAATACTGTTTGATCTTCCTTCTAAAGAGTAGGGCCCATTTCTTAAAGCTTTCCATCATTGTTCAATAGCACACACCCAAGGACCAAGTATTTATCACACAGACTTGAGAAGTCACTTATCTGTATCATATTATTCTAACTTTAGCCCCCAAAGGCTCATGCCCATCTCACAGTGCAAAATGTATGTAGTCTATCTGCAAGAGTGCACAAAATCTTCACATTCCTAGAATGTGTCTCAAAGGCCCAAACCCAAATTCTCCTCGGAGACTGAAGGCAAACTCAGCTGTGATCTCCTATAAAAGGCTAAAAGAACAAGTCACATACTGCCAAGATGCAGTGGTACAAGGAAAGCCCTTTCATTCCAAAAGTAGGCATAGAAAACAGTGAGGAGGGAAAACAAGACTGAAACTCATCATGAAAAACACTAAAAATTACAGTTCCACTTTGGAATCTGAGGCATACAGGGGAGGAATCTAGTCTCCCATGAACATGGGAAGCGTTGCCCACATATCTCTACTGGTTCTAAAATGCAAAGTCTCTTTTCTCGGCTGCACTGGCATACAACCCATGGTTCCCTTAAAAGGCTTTCCATAGTCTTGGCCTCTGTATCTTCTTAGGGTTTCCATTTCAATATCAGTTTTTTCTCTTAGAGCTCTGTACAGCATCTTATTGGGGGATGTTTGAAAGGATTTGATTTTGCCACACTTGCCAGCCTCGCAGACTTTCCTTTGATATAGCAGAAGAAAGTCTTTATGACTTCGTAACTTTTGCCTTTATATGTCTATCATCATGTAGGTGATGGGAAGATCTGCCAGTGGTGACTGTTCTAAATGGCTCAATTGAAGTATATAGCTACAGGAATCTCAGAGTCCCTTGACAAATAAAGAGAATCTTTCCTGATAAATCTTTGAAACAAATCTGTATTTCATATTTTTGGGAACGCCATGGAGGGGCCTTGCAAATTTCTGAGATGTCTGAGTTCATGTTATTGCCTTAGCGAAAAGTACATGTTTTTATTTTTTTTTAATTGAACAATATTCTAAAATATTCTTGGCTATAAATGCAAACATTCTCCATTAATCACAAGTTGAAATTTTCTAAATTTAAAAATTAGAGCATTTTTCCCACTATCCTGAATTCTCACACTAACTTCCACCCTAAAACAAGCCCCCAACCTTATTGATGGCATTACCCCAAACCTTAACTATCATCAGAACCCATATTCTAAACACAAACCTAATCTTAATCTTAACATAACCATAAAACTATGCATAAAACATGGCTAATCTTAAACCTAACTCTAAGCAAAACTCTAATCATAGCCAAACACTAACTTAATCATAGCCAAACTCAAGGACTAACAATAACTCTATCTCTAATGTATTGCTAAAAAAAAAAGCAAAGCCCAATCCTAAAACAAACTAAGCTTAATCTAAATCTAAATCAAAACCAAAAACTAACCCAAAACTTCACCAAAAATAGCCATAATCTAACTTTAAACCTAGCCCTAGCATAGCCCAATAACAACACACTCTAACCACTGAGTGTAACCCTTAACCCTAAATTTAAACCTCATCCTAATCTGAAGGAAATCCTAACCCTAAAAGTAAAACCTAATCATAAATCTAACCATAAACCTAGGCCTAAAATATAACCTGTCCCTATTCTTAAAATTAGTCCTTAAACTAACTCTACCCTCCATAACATTAATGCTAAACCTAACCTAAATATAGACTTAAACCTAAAGTTAACATTACATGTAACACTAAACATAATGCTAACCTTAACCTTAAGCACAACCATAATCCTAAACAGAATTCAATCACTAAAACATAATTCTATCTAAAACCCAAATCCTAACTTAATTTTAATCTGAACCCTTACACTGAACATAGCCCTAACACTAGCACTAGAGTTAATCCTAGCCCTAACTAGCACCCTAGCTTAAACATAATTCTAAACATAATTCTAACACTAGCCTTAGCCCTAGCTTGAACCCAAATCCTAATTTTGACTCTAATTTAGCCCTAATCCTCACCTTAACCCTACATTTAACCGTAACACTAAGGCTAACACTACCCTGTTAAAATCCAGCTCTTATTCTCTTGCTCTAAATATAACTGTAAACTAAGTATAATCTAACTCTAACCCTAACCTAAATCAAAATATAACTCAAACCATATAACCAGACCCAATCTAGCTAACACTAACACTAACCAAAACGTAACACCAACCCTATCACCAACATTCACAATAGTTATAGCTCAAATATTAACCCTAAGATAAACCTTAATCCAAACCCTACTCTAAAGCTAACAAAAATTGTAACATTAATACTAACACTAAACTAATCCCAACGTAACCTAAACCTAACCTAGCTCTAAACCTGAAGCTAACCCCAGCCATAGAACTAATCCTAAACTTTGGGCTGGGGATTTAGCTCAGTGGCTTAAGTGCCTGCCTGGCAAGCACAAGGTCGTGAGTTTGATCCCCAGTACCAAAAAAAAAAAAAAAAAAAAAAAAGAACTAATCCTAAACTTATCCCTTACCTTAACTTTATCCCTAATTTTAGTCTTATTTCTAAACCAAGTCCTAACTTTAGCCCTAACCCTAAAATTTACTGTAGCCTTAATCCTAACACTAACTTTAAGCATAAACCTGATTCTAACTCTAACCCCTAAACCTAAGTGTATACCTAACCAAAACCGAAACCTAATCATGCTTTAAACCTAATCCTAAACCTTACCCAAACCCTAAACTTAACCCTATTCTCTAACAAACCCCTTAACAAAACTCTAATCCCAAATCTTAAGCAAGCTCTAACCCTAACTCTAATCCTAAACAAAAAGATGGCAGAATAGACAGGAACCCCACAGTCTTCTTGTGGGGTACTGCCCCAATGTTTTAAAATTTCACACTAGGCATGATCTAATCTCTTAAAATCTTTCAGTATGTGTGGGGAACCACTGAGAGGACTCTCCTTGAGTCTCCTTCAGAGAAGAGTAACTATCGCCATTTTGGATAAACTTGGCCATATCACCCTGTATTGTTACATACAGAGTTGTCAAGGTTATTTCTTTGTTCCCTCAATTGGCTTTAAGCAATGTAAATCGAGTTAGCTGAGGAGCTGATGTGTAATGTCTGAAGCAAAGTGACAGGTCAGTGTTGCCCCACCCACTAACTCCCCAAATATGTGATTGAGCCTGTAGGAATGGAGAGCCATGCTCTATCCTTTTGGCTGGGACTGAGCCTCAGGAAAGAGGCTATGACTTCCCAGAGTAAAAAAGATTGTACATTAAAACTGAAGCACTGACCTCAAATTATTAGACACTACTTCAGTTGTGTTATGCAGATTACTCTCTCTGCATTTCTTGCCCTCTGAATATCGCAGAGGTGATCTCAGACCTCCTACCTTGCTCAGCTCGTGGTAGTTATGCCAGTCACATGTTTTTCACCACTCTCACTATTACTCATCCTTGAGCCACTGTCCTCATGGAGAATTAATAAAACCTTGGAAGGGCTCTGGGTCAAGGCTTTTGTTCCAGTGAGCCTCCATCTTGGCTGGATTTAGGACCCTTTGGCTCCCTATAACTGTGTATATGCCTTAGTGCCTTTGTTCTTGCTTTGGGTTACACTGGAAGTGGTAGACTGGAATTAACTCACTAAAATTCAGTAACTTCTCCATGAGATTACAAATATAAACCTTCCTGGATTGTGGCGAGGCCAGAAATGAGTTCCCTATAAGTATAGTGCCTCCCAATAGAGTCAAAATGTGGACAAAACATTAAATACATGAGCTTTTGGGGGACACTTATAGAAACCATAGAATTCTATGTGGCTTTAAAAAAATCTTTTAATCTATTTGTTTTAAATTTTGATCTTGTCTGTTACATCAAAAAATGTACATCTTTCCCATTATTCCACACAGAATGACTATAGGCAATACGGCTTTGTACTAGGTAATACTGATCATGGCAATCTTTATCCTGAGGCTTTCATACTCTAGAAATGTGAGTGGAAATGGAATCACTGCAGCTTTTCCTTACTGCCCTGACCAACTGACATAAGAATTTTTTTTTTTATTACTGCTTAGGTAGAATTCATATTTTCCAGACTGTTCAACAATCTTTAAAAGCAAAACAATATTCCTTTGCAACATATTTTAAAATCAGAAAATATGGGCTGGGGCTGTATAGCTCAGAGGCACAGAGCCTATTAGGCAAGCTCAATGCCCTGAGATCAATTCCCAGTATCCCCTTATTATGGTTGATATATTGTGTCAATTTAAGAAGTTTAGAAATGTAACTAAGAGACTCACTAGGGAGCCAGGATCCTTTGTAGACATCCTGAACCTGTGCAAGAGAAGGGCACAAGATGCTGTGATTGCTACACCTGCCCTGGCATAAGGGAGGGAGTGTTAGCCTGCTTATAATAAAAGGGAGGAAAAGAGGTTTGCTCCTTTATCCCCTTTTTGCTCTTGTTGCTTTTTCTGTCTTCTATCACTTCCTAGTGTTGCCCAAGTGCCATGCCACCCTGCCTTGATGCAAACTGATTATGGACTGAAATCTCCACAGACTGTGAGCTAAAAAAATCTTTCCTTCCTTAATTTGAGTATTGATTATTTTGTCCCAGCAATGAGAGAAAAGTAACCAAAGCAATTTGGTACCAGGAGTGGGGTCATTATGTGACTATACCTGACTATGTGGTTCAAGAGCTTTTGGAAATGGCTTTTCAGAAGAGTTTGGAAAGGTTTGGAGATGTTGCCTGAAAGAATAGTCCTGGAACATCTTATGATTTTCTGTATAGGAGATTCTGGTCATAACTCAGAAGACCAGAAAACCAGTAAAGATCAGGCTTGGAAAGTTTCTGTGGGAAGGACAGCATTGGCTGTTGGATTTTAGATGATGTGTATTATGGACTGGCTGAATATTTGCATTTTGTTACTGTCCAAAGATTTTGCCTGAGACTGAGATTAAGGGCATTGGACTAATAGATCTGGTAGAAGAAATTTCAAGGCAGTCAAATGTTGAGCTAGTGTCATGGCTATTGTTGGGTGTTTTTAGTCAGATTTATGTTGCAAATCAAGAGCAAAGAGCCCAGCAGGATGATTTAAAACATTGTGAGTTTGAACAGAAAGGAAGCTCCAGTAAAGACAGAGACTGAGATCGTAATATTGAGAAGGAACATAAGAATAGAAAAGATGGCCTAGGGATATCACAGAAAGTGACATGACTCCACCTTTTGCAACCTCAAAACTGCAGAAGTGAAAGACTTTTCTTTGAGAATAAAAGCACAGAGTTCCATGTTCGAAAATGGAAGTCACTACATCAGGTTCCAAAATGGTGGTGGCATAGAGAATTTGTTCCTCATCATAAGGTTCATAGTGTTCAACAATCCAGTTACTTGTCCTTACAGCTAAGAGAAATGAAAGCTTGGCTACTATTCCAACTTGCAGTGGACCTTGGCAGCATCTACATGGTGCTGGTGTTAAGGTGCATGCAGAATGTACAATTTCTGAGATTAAAAAGGCTTCCATCTCAATTTTGGATAGCCTAGGAGGTCAAGCAGTGTGCCTCTGAGAGAGCAGTGTGTGAAACTGTAAGTGTGAAGCCAAAGGTGCAGTGGGGACCCCAGAAGTTTGCAAAAGCTAGAAACATGAATCAACAAGAAAAACTGCAAGGATTAAACATAACATGCCTCAAAGAGAAGCCATGAAAGCTACTACCACCAGAAGTGCCATAGGGATGGAAGTACACAAGACTTTTTGAGCTTACAAATTACCACAAACAGCTTCATATGTTCCATATGGAACTGCAAGACTTAATGTATGCCCTGATCTAGTTTGGAATTATTTTGGTACCAGTCCTTTGTACGCCTTTTTTTCCCTTGTCACCTTTGGTATCTGCCACCTCCATGAGTAACTGCTCCTGTGCCATGACACCCTGCCTTGGAGCCAACTGATCATGGGCTGAAACTTCCTTAAACTCTGAGCAAAAGAAACCTTTTATTCTATTATTTTAGGTGTTGGGTATTTTGTTTCAGCAATGAGAGAAAAATAACAAAGATGCCCCCCCAAAAATCTGAAAATAAGAAATACATTAAAGTACATAGTTTCCATTTAATAAGTACTACCCCAAAAAATCTGAAAATAAGAAATATATCAAAGTACATAGTTTCCATTTAATAAGTACTAATTCTGTATTTTCTCTGAAAAAGGTACTGCTTTGGAATCTACACAGTTTTGAGCATATACTCTTGTTCATTCTTCTGTTTGTCATCTTTCATTACTCCTTAATTGCTTAGTGTCTAGTGCTTAGAATCAAAATGACAGTAACTTACATTTTTCATAGACACTATTTTGGGAAGTGTGTATTACAGCTGCAGGCTAATGCAATTGCTCAAAACTGTCTTTAGGAACACAATGACTATGAGAATTAAAGCCAACCTTCTAACTTCTGAAGCCCAACATTTACATTTTATAGATGAAGTTTCTATTGTTTTATACACTAGACAAACTACTTAAGTCTTAACAATAAGAATTACTTTATTGATAATGCATGACAAGAAGTTTAAGGAAATACGTGCATTTTATGTATCTCGTTATTATTGGAGAAGAAATAAAAAATGTGATTTACCTTAATAAAAATTTGGAAATTCTTGAATGACAGTTGTTGCTAAATTTCCCATCATATCTCTAGTTCTCATTATTTGACTTTACCGGAAAGAGTGAGGCTATGCAGTTGACAGATTGAAAAATCATCATATTATAGTATTGGCATTATAAACAATCTAATTTTGTTTCACATTAAGGACTATAATTATGTAGGTGGACAAGTAACACATTCACTGGTGGCTTCTAGCTTAACAAATGACACCAGAATTATATAAGCCCACAAATCTGACACTGGAGTACCTTACTCTTCTCAACTCTTACTTTTCCTAACTTCTAAATTTTTAAATACTCATTTGTAATCCATCATAGATTGTGCATCAGTAATATTTTCCTTAAAAATATCCTGAAGCAGCCCAGTTCTCTCCCTCCTAAAAAAGAGATACTCAGTAAGCATTTACTGTAGTTACTGCTATTTTTGCAAGTCACCAAATTAGTTGTTTCTAGCCTTAAAAATATAAAAACAAGTTACATAATCTCAAGACACAATGACACCGGGCAAACATTTCCATTACAAAAAAAGAACAACATTAGGGATAAAAAAGCAATCAGAGAAAAACAAGACCAAAACCTAGCAGGGCAATTGTTAAACCCCATATCCTCATGTCCAGCACCCAGAGGGCGTTGTGGTGAGGTGTGAGTTCTAAAGGGCAGAGGCAGCCCCATCCTGTGGTTTTGTTTTTTGCAACCCACGTTGCCTTTCTCTTGAGCTGGTTTAGTTTATGGCTTATTGCTTTCCTCAGGAGGCACTCTCAATTTCCAGCATCTCTAACTTCCTACTTCACTCTCTTACGGACATATTGCTTGGCCTCCCAGGCCTTCCTTTGAAATCTGGGCATAGGCCTCCATAACCCAACAATTCTGCATGTGTTCTGCATGCCATAAAACTACTACCACAATAGACTGACCCCCTTGGGCCAAGGCTGCAGAAACACCTTGTCCTGTGGCTGAACTCAAGGAAACACTTCCGTAGGTACTCTGACGGAGCAGGCTGTTGTGTTTTCAAGCAAACTCTTTTAAAAAGTTATGTTTTAAATCCTTGAAACTGTAGAGTCTGGTCATTTCTTCAGATGCCATCTAAATGTCTTCCCACCCAAAGTATTTGGCTTCTTTTCAATATTATTAGTCTCTTTAGCAATCAAACTTAATTATTTCCAACATTACACATGGTGTTTTGGGTCCCAGATTTAAGTTTTGAAAATTTTTTGCTTTATCTTCTGCCCCTGATTCTTACTATAAATTGAGATTGAAGGAGTCAGCACTACCTGTACCACAGTCTGAATGTTAGACTGTCTAAAAGCTATCTGTCATGACCCAAAAGCATTTTAGAACACTAGTGCCATTTTTTGAGACATCATTTTTTACCTTTTCTTAATGAATTTAGAATAGAATAGGACTCCTACTTATATTTTTAAATGCATTTATAGTAGCTTCAAATAAGTATCATTCTCAAAGCTTATATTTAATGTTAATCATAATAATATAGTAATACAAATTTAAATGATAATTGACACACAATTATTATACATCTGTAATAAATGACTTTGTCTTTTACTGTTTCAGTCAGTCTAAGTTTTATAAACATTTTCTGTAGACAATGTAACACTGCAATTAGGAGAGATGGAGAGGTTGTTAGATGAATATCAAATGATTCTATTTTTATTTTTCTATGATATACAAGGAGGTAAAGTACAAGCAACTTTTAAAAAACTTTTACAATACAATTTTGTTAAGAAAAATGGAAATATATGTTAAGTATTATGGTTTTAGAAAACTAGAAATGTAATTTCAATTTGATAAGCATGCTGCCATATATTTTTATTTTATTTTATCTCTATTCGGTAATAGAGATCAAACTCACGACCTCACGCTTGCCAGGCAGGAGCTTATGCCGCTGAGCTAAAACTCTGGCCTGCCATATACATTTAAAATAACATAGATGTGAAAAGTGTTTTGAACACTTTGATTTCAGCAGCAAATACATTTTCTTATCTATTTTACCCTTTGGCTTTGGACAGAACAGAAGTTACAATCTACTTAAAAGAAAGGTAGGAGAGTTTTAAAATTATGAGAACCCTCTTATACATGAGACTGGGTTTGCGTTCACATACAGCTGGCCACCTTCTATATGTGTGGCTTTCAGTGTGCTTTCCAAAGAGTTAGACATTTTTGCACAGCCATGTACTGGTGAGAACTGAGATACTGAGACAGTGCTTAAATCTTCGAGGCGATTATTTCATACACCCCCAAACAACAAAGAGATGAAATAATAAATCCATGTTGTAATAGGAAGGGGTTCATTCACTCTCCCTCCTATGTTTACTTCCCATTGCTTGGCGGGGGTGTGAGAAGAGCGGCAGCTCACCACTGTACTTCGCACTCTGCTTAAGTCCACATTGCTCTTAGCCACAGCTGGAGGCACATTTACTGTGTCAGCAAGAATTCAGCATGATTCAAAGTGTGACTTGCCACTGGATAAGTGTAGCTTAGCCTTCTTTCATGGAGTTATGACCAGCATGGTATTAAGCTGTACTCAGCATGAGAGTCCATTTACAGAGAATTATGGGTTATTTGTGGGTAGGCTATTTAAGTTCCAACTGATAGAATTTTAACATTAAGCTCTGTAATTAGAAAGCAAAGTTCAGTTTGATTTTTATAATTTGCCTTACCTGTACTTACTTACTGTTCAAAATCTTCTAATTTGCTTCTAATTTTCTTTATTAACTGATATGGGGTAACAGAAATGTTAAACATCTTAAATTATATATTTAAAACATTTTATTTTTAAACAAAGAAAATCATTTACGGACTTACAAAGTTATGCAACATTGTCTCAAATGCTTCTATTTTTGAAATGCATTGATAACATAAAATATATGCCATTTCACCCTCCAGGAAGTTTTGAGTGAATGCTAGTAAAAAAAGAAATTTGCCTAAATTCTTTTCCTTGTTTATTTACACAGAAGTAAAATCTCATATAAAATCATGTTGACATTTCAAAGCTTCTTCACTCACATTATTTACACTGTTTGGTTTACTGAGTTTTATTAAAAATAATCTTTTGATCTTTTGTTTAGCATCTTAAAGTTATTGGGCTGAAAAATATGTAACCTTCACATTCCATAATTAACTGTTACGTGATTTGATACCCAGTGGAGCAGTAGGTACTGGGGAAGAGAGATTTATTAAAGTTTAATAAATGATTTACAGTTGCATTTCCTATTGAACAATGAAAGTTGTACAACCACTGAGCTGCAAAACCCTCATCTTTCTCTCTGAGCTGAGATGTGATGATATTTGTAAATAAATAGTAAAATTACAATAAAAATACTGGAAATTTTGGCCTATTTTCCACTTATGGATTTTGAATATATTTCCAACATCAGCTTTAGTTTCAGTGAATCTGTGTCAGTGTTTTGCTTCCACATATGCACTAATTCATGTCCTCTAAAGAAGTCATAGGGTTAAGCTATTTATTTTCTGAATTATTACAAGAAGAAGTTATATGACTAATATCACAATGAATAATTTACAAAGAATTTATAGCTTACTTTTAAACTCACTGTCTTTGTAGACAAAGAAAAATATTTACCCTAAGCATGTAAGCAGCTCTGGCATCAGTGTATATAAACCTATTATCTCAATTGTTGTACAAACACACTTTATGAGGCTAGAGACATCGTAAGATTTTGTAAGTAAAAATATAGATTATCCATTTAAATTTGTCTTTCAAAAATTGATCAGTTTTTAGAATGGTATGTCTCTTTTATGTGAAATATTTATGCTAAAATATTCTCTGTTCATCTGAAATCACATTTAACTATACATTCTGTATTTAGTCCCGTAACTCTAGGAAAATGTTTAATATGCTTTCATCTATTTGGTTCTCAACCATCTTTAAGAAGAGTTTAGGAGATACAGAACATGTAGATAAGGATGACATGCATACCACTCAAGAATTAATGTTAAGATCCCTATAAGAACACACTGGGTTTAAAGGACTTTTCTGATCACTTCAGAGCAAAGATCTACATCATTTCACAAAAAAGTTCAAAATAACTTCTCTTCCTTTGAAAAAACTCATTAAAGAAGATAGAACGACCACAAAACACGAGTAAGAAGAAACAAAATAATGAACTCCAAGTGTCTTCTTTTTCCATATGTAATGGAATCACCAAAAAACTAACTGACATTTTACCATAAAATCACCATAAAATTCCCTTTGTCACCGACAATGACTGAACTTACCAGAGAGAGTCTGTTCCAGCAGTAATGCCCATTTCCAACCACAAGATTAAAAGCCACGTTTTTGACAGATGTTAGGGGAAGTTACATTATGGACTTAAATGGTTTCATCCTAATTTTCATTTCCAGTTGCTGCCTGTAGAATCTTTACAAGATGTAGACACCTGGGCTCATTATAGTGTTGTACATCCACCATTTCTCATGCATTAAATATTGCATTAATCAGAGGCACGGAAGAGAGAAAGGATGTCAGTTCTGGAAAGGAGCAAGGTAATACAGGTTACTGTTAAATGTCACAACTTAATTTTTTGGTGACTATTTTAAAGAATGTCTTAACTCTATCCATTCATTAATTTTTAAAAATGCAGAGGCTTTAATTTCTAACTACATTTTTTTTCTCCATAGATATAGTCTGTATTCCCACCACCTTTATCTTATTTAGCTAGCTGGATAAGGGCAACGAATACATTTGTTAATTTTTCCCTTTATCTTCTGTTACAACAGCCACAAAAAGAGAGAAAATACCCTTAACTTGTATTGTTGCTCTGTGGAGTTTATTTCATTTTTCTGCATTTATGCAATTTTTTCCAGTATTGTGAGATCTGTACATGTCAATCATTCTGGTTACAGAAATTTCATGGATCATATAGGGCTCACTTAATTCTTAGAATGTATTTTGAGTAGTTATCATAGAAAAAGTACACTATAAGCAAATCTTAAGCTGGAAATGATGTCACAGCTGTTTCTTATATCGAAGACAAAGACCTCTATCTATATATGTGTGTATATATATATATATATATATATATATATATATGCATATACATCACTTTATACAGGTTAACATTTTATTTTATTCCTATAGTTTTGATCAGGGAGCCATTTGTTCAAATAAAGTTCTCTAATAAGACTTTAACATCTATAAAAATAGGAGCACCTCCTTTGAT
Source organism: Dolichotis patagonum (assembly GCA_004027295.1). Classification (NCBI taxonomy): domain Eukaryota; kingdom Metazoa; phylum Chordata; class Mammalia; order Rodentia; family Caviidae; genus Dolichotis; species Dolichotis patagonum. Next base: position 11,070 of record PVJX010004118.1, on the reverse strand, counting down.
TTAAGTGCTATTCTCCTTTCCTCCTCCTACATAAAGATTGCTGGAAAGGTTTTAAAAACTTCTGGAGTCCTGCAAGCCACATTTGGAAGAGCAACGGTAAGATGCAAGAACATTTATAAAGTCAAAATTATAGAAGAAAGCAAAAGAATTGGGAGTTTCTTAAAAAACTTCCTCTCTTTCCTATTTAATGAATTGGCAATAGATCCTATGATCCAAATGAGATGTGCTTATGTTTCCCTATCTTTGTCTTGACATATAGGCCATAACATAGTGACAGCATTATATTAGACAAAATGTGTGTATCTTATTAGATTGTGAATTGAGTAATATCTTTTTAAATTTTATATTAATAGGGTGGGCACTGGCCACGTAGTAGGAACTTAATAAGTAGTTTTAAAATAAAAGATGAATGGACAAAACTTTTAGGTAGCCAGATTTTGCAGACGTTTAATCTGGAACATCATATCTGGCCCCAGATGTCCTACTATAGCTTCAGCTAAAAGAGATCCTAAAACTGTTGAGTGGGGAATCTAATGATCTAGTGATCTTTAATTATGATATGTCAACTTGACTACCTGGCAGCTTAGTAAACACCTGACAGCTTTGGGTGGGCCTGAAATGTGATTGGAATTTATGCAGCACATTGAAAAGGGAAGACTCAACCCAGCTGTGAGTGGCACTAACACGCTCATAGCCTGGGTGGAATAAAAAAAAGGGAAAGAAGAACAGAATATGCCTGTTTTTAAAGTGCTCCAGTTTTTTAAGAAGGTATGTCTCTTGATAATTTGGCTTTTGGACATGGGTCTGCAGTTTCCTCTGGGGTGTGTGTGTGTGTGTGTGTATGTGTGCATGCCTGTGCATGTGTGTGTGTGTGTGTTGTGTGGGTGGCTAGAGGAGAGACAGGATCTATGTGAAAAGATTCTGTAATACAAAGACAAGTGTGCCTGGTAATGATTCCCCTGGTTGTTCTCCTAGAACAACCACGCTCATTAACAATGGCATACTTGGGAAGTCGAAACCTGAATCAATCTGGGATTGTTGGATGCGGTCTCCAGTTGATATTGATAATTAGGTATTATGAGCATCATTATGACATGCTGTTGAAGCAGAGACATAAGTAATTCAGGTGCACAACTGCATTCTGCTGCAGGACTGGCTCATGGTAGGGGTTAGGTTGGTGAATATTTAAAGAAAATGCAGAAGGAAACATTAGGAAAAGACTCAAAGAAGATGATCATGGTTGGGTCTGTGGCATGTACTTTTTTTAGTGAGAAGAGAGTCTACAGGAAGGAAGATTAGTGAAAAATCTAAGGGGAGAACTGACCATGGAGCTCACATCACAAAGGCTTATATGGATTCTTACTTGAATTGGAAGGTAACTGGACACAGAATAATTTTTGAAAAAAAGAAGAGTGTGAACATTTTGCAGAACTGAGAGATTATTCTGGCTGTGTTATGAGAGATGGACCATGACGGCAAAGGTTGGTGAAAGAGAGTACTTGGGTGACTAATACATAAGTAAGAATGAAAAATAAAGAGTACCTAAAGCAAGGAATATAAGCAAACCTGAGATTTAGGAAATATTAATAAGGTATATGTGGTTAAATCTGCTGACTGATTAGAGGAAAAAAAAGAATGAGAAATGGTTCCTAGATTTCTGAATTATGAAATTGGATGATTAGAGATAACTATCAGTTAAAACTGAAATAGATGGGAGACAGTGTGACTGGACATAAAGGAGCTCAGCTTCTGTATATTAGAAGTGAAGATGTTAAGTAGAGATGCAGGGAACTTTCAAAATTACTGCAGAAATCAAACTGCATGTGTGGATTTGGCTGTCCCCAGGAAGCAGATGCAGTGAAGATGTATGAGGGGAGGAACTTATGTGGGTAACATACAGTAGAAGAGAAACCGGTTGAGCCTGGAAATTTTGATGCCCAACATGTAAACCAAGAACAGAAGACATGGTCACAATTCCACCCATAGTATCAGAGAGGGCAGTGCCATGGAAGACAGACAAGGAAGGGAGTGAATAGTTCACATTAGGTGTTAGATAGAAAGGAGCTAGAACACATGCTGAGACACTGGGAGAATGGCCCTGGGTGATGTCCAAAATCCTGTATGAAACTCTTCCTGGCACCCACCTCCACTATTTTTCTTTAGTATGAAATAGGTACAGTGATTGTCTTCTGAGGCCTTTCAGTGTGCTGATCTTTCTAACTCCTCAAGATTCTGCACCTATTTCCATCTCCCTAAAGGATTCTCACCTCATCTTTCTAATTGCTTCACTCTGTATCATCCCTTAGTTCTGAGACTGGTTCTCAGCATGTTAGGATCCTGTACTTTAGATTACATCCCTGCCCTATTCCCTTAAGAAACACTGCATTTCCTTATGTGGCATTTTTCACAAGAGTTATGAAATAATGATTTGTGAAATATTACTTCCAATGCCTGTATTCACTCTACTTAGCTGGAGGTCTAACAGAACAGAGACTTTATCTTTTGCTCATTTTTGCATTTTCCTTACCTAAAAAAGCCTGAAAAATAATTAACATTCAGTACATGCAAATGAGCTTCATTATTTTATTCATTTATAAAATTTAGATGCTACTTACTGTGGGCTAAGTATTATTTTTAAGTACTTGATAAGTTATTGAATAGAAAACACAATAAACAAGAAGTTGATTGGCTAATAATGAACCCATTACAAAAAAACAGATTTTAAACACTCAACAGTTTATGTTGAGTATTGCTGGGATAGTACTCTGACTATATCCTGAGCTTTGCTGGGCAGGTGTCATTTCAGCCTGGGACATACTTTTACGTCTATTTGTTTTATATCAACTATTTATTTCATACTTTCATTTAAGATATTGCATTCATATTTGTTTCTAGTGAAATGTAATCATAATTTCTGGTTATTTTCTTTTACTAATCCATGTTCATTTGTAAAAAGTAAACTATAATTTTGTGCTACAGTCTATAAAACTTATCATAAGAACATTAGATATCATTTTTATAGTTCTCCAGAAATCAGTGTTGTTCTTTTACAATACAAATGGACACATTTGGGGATACTGAGACTGAATAGAAAGGAAATGCTGAAAGATCTGCAAAAGATAAAACTGAAAAAGGGAAAAATGTTAGCATATCATAAAAGAAAAATGTGTTATAAAATAGAAATGCAAAAAAAATCTCCTTAGTGTCAATTCGTAATACAGAAGTCTATGAATTTGAAAGAATTGAACATAAAAATATTCCAGTAGTGATCAGTGATTATAATAATTCTATGGGCAATGTCAACAGAGTTGGCCAATATCTAACAAGCTATCCTGTATTCAAAAAGTGAGGAAAAATATTATAAAATATTTATGCAACTTCTGAAAATATGAAACTCCTTAAAATATGGAACTCCTTTGTTATTTATTGAAAATAAGGACATTCAAATAGCCATTTACAATTTAGATTAGGTTTAATAGAACAAATAACTGAAAATCATGGGGCAGTGAAACACCAACCAGGACATCCATCATCAATACGTTTACCATTGTACTTACTGGGCAGACATTTATTGAAATTATATCACTCACAGGAAAGAAGGAAGAGTCAGCAAGGTAGTGCAAAATGTATTGTTCAAAGAAAGACAGTAAAGCAAAAATAATTCAGAAAGAGAGGCTAGATATTAATATCTAGATTGTAACATTGTGCTGTGTATTGAATGTTTTAAAAATATATCCCACACAGAAAAAACTACTAAATACATTTGATAAAATTATTGTTTTATATTTCATATAAAAATTAATGAAAAATATGTATTTTTTGTCATTTTGTATTCAAGTAATCGGACTGGTAAATAGTTAAAGATGTTAATAAGATCCCCAAAATGTACAATAGATATTGTGAAAGGGAAAAGGAAAGAAAACTGCTCAAAAGAAAAGAGCAACTTGGTTAAGGGAAAGGATATATATATATATATATATATATATATATATAAATTTCCTTTCTTTTTTAATATATATAATATTATATATAAATATTACATATATTCTATATATTATATATTGTATAACATATATATTTTATATATAATATATATAAATATATGATAGATAACTATATTACTAATCTCTGTTCATCAGAAAGAATAGTTTGTGCTTTCATTGTTAAATTGTTTGATCATTTTTTCATATATGTACCTTGTAATGTGAACAACTAATTTGAAGGCACAATATATTAATAATACACAATAAATAATCAGCATTAATCTCCTATTATTTTGTTTTGAAATTCTGTATCATTGGTGTTAATCTTTTTTTGTTTTAATCAGAAAGATAAAAATCGAAATTTGAGGGCAATGTAGCTCAGTGGAGAGTGAAAGAGTGCCTGAGATCAAAGGTCATCTCTATCCCACAGTACCTATGTTACTTGGATAACCACTTAATCTTCCTGAGAACTTAATCACCTTTTCATCGTTGATATCATTTGGATCATTGGAGTCGTTAGTTAATGAGTTGTTAAAGTTGTTCCATTATTTAATACATATTAGGAACTGTGAACAATGTCTGGCATGGGGAAGACTTACATTCATTTGTTCTGGTAATTATTTTAGTCTAGCACTTCTGTCTCTAGTCACAAACTGGATTTTTTTTCTTATCCATCTGATTAGACACAGATTGTTGACTCTTGATCACCAAAAACATCTTAAAAATTAACTTCATATCCAAGCATATCCCCAGTGACATGTGTCATGAATCTTCTAGTGACCCAAGTAGATTTCAGACTCAGGGTTTTATCAATCCATTTGATGCTATTCTAATTGAAACTATACTGTTACTGCCTATAAGCAGCATGTTATTACTTTACCTGGCATTTGGAAATCACTATAGACTTTCCCATTAAAACTTACATGATCCTTTCAATGCCTATATTGATTTCACTTTTTAAACATCAACAGTGATGAGCACATTGGAGCAAGTCTTCTAAATGCACAGAAGAGAAATGACTCCATATCTGTGGCCTCTATTATAGGAGAAAATCAACCATTTATTTCAGTGTGCCATTGGACTATTTGATCTTATATTATGGCATGGAAGCTTTAAAATTGTTTAAATTTCTTATAATATCACTTCAACAACATGTAGATGACTATGTAAGTTTTTGAATAGAGAAGATCTTTATAAGCATAATGCATAAGGTAAAATATTTAGTAGAAGTGATATGTTTGATAAAATAAAAATTCTAAATATACCTTAAAGTAAAGAAAAAGCAAATGAATGACAAGTATGTATTTTAGTTACATGGAACAAAGTTATTCTAAATGTAGAAGAGACATAAATAATCACTGAAAATGTTAATAATAAATTAGCATATATGCAGATGAAGTCACTTGACCCAAAAAGATGAACCTATTCTACTGCCAAGCCAAATAAAACACCCTGTTTTGGCATGTCATATTATAAAATATTGGGAAGCAATGAATTATAGAGCATTTTAAATGCTTTTGAAAAAGAAACCATTAAATTCTGTATGCCCATATCATGAAATACTTTGTAGCATAACATGTGAGAAAACAGCTGTCCAGGTGTTTTGGTGGTGCACATCTGTAACCCGAGCACTCAGTGGAGACAGGCTAATCACTGAGAGTTCCTAGCCAGTCTAGGCTACATAGTAGTTAGAGACCAACCCGAACTACAAAGTGAGATCTTGTCGAAAATAAATAAAAATAAATAAATAAGAAAGAGAGAAAAAAAGAAAAAAACACGAATTTGCTTTTATAATGTTAATAAATGTTAGTTTCTCCTTCAAATTAATAAATCTGTATGCGTGAAAAAAAAAATCCTCAACCCTAACCCTAATGCTCTTTTTTAACTCTATACTAAAATGCCTTCTCCTTTTATTAATTTGAAAATACTGTCCAGCTTGTCTTGTTCCTCACTATTTTCGTTTTTAGGAAACTAGAAATTACATCCGCATTTTAACAGAATAATTTCTGCTTAGTAAATACTAAGTAGTGAGTTTTAGGGAGTCACAAAGACAGATATATTCTTTAAATAGTGTTCAAGAATCATGTGAGTCTCTTTCCTTTCTATAGCTGGAAATACATAAGTAGTAATTAAAATTACTATATAAATAAACCTGACATAATCTCAATTAGTTACGCCGTGCACTCCTGAGATTTGCAGTGGTGACTTTCCTAGAACACCCAAGAATTGTGAAAAACTGTTTCATATATGGCCAGAAGAATGCTTATGAATGTTTACTTTTATTAAAGTCTAAATATGCTACATCTCCCTCAGTTATGTAATTTAAGCTAATAAAATGCTGTATAAACAAAGCCTTAGAAGGTGCAGGGTGTTTTAGAAATCTTAGGGCTTTCAGAAGAGCAAAACCGAGGTTGGAAAGGGCTACAAGTGGTACAGCAGCCTGTTAGAATACTGAATGCGGACACATCCACAGCAGATGTGTTACAGGACAGCAGCAAATCAGCAGCAAGGAGATCTGAAAAATATTCTCTGATTGGCTACTTGCAAATTCCCACCTCCACAAAGATTGTGGAGAGTATTTGCTCGTTCTGTGAAATTACAGAGCTTTCCACCAAGTTATTAGTTAGGTTCTAAGGAAAAATCTGGGAACAACTGAGCCTGCGGACTCTGAACCACCACTTTTCAGGAGGATACTGGAATATGTATGACATACGTCATATATTATACTTATTTATGTTTTACTCTAATGGTATCATTATCCTAATAGGAGAGTGCATATACATTTGTGTGAATATATTTTAACAGTAAATACTTTGAGGTTTTTCTAGCAGTGTGAGATACTTGCATGTTCCCTGACCTCCAAATCAGAAAGTTTTCAGCAACTCAGGCAATTTAAGCGTCTGTTTACAGCAACATGTTCCTGGTAAACAGCTAGTTGTTGAAGAATTGATTCCTTGGATGTTTCATTTTTCTATGTAGTTCATTTATAGAATTTATTATGCTGTGTTTCTGCTCATCATTTTGTACATGACTAACTCTTTCATAAGTCTGAGAGATTGCTTCTGGAAATTACATATCATATCTAATATATCTCTTTATCCCCAGCATCTAGAGATGTTCTTGGCATGTTGTTGGTAATCAATAAATGTTGCTAAATGAATGAATGTTCAAATTAACCTGAAAGAGGGATGAGAGGATGCAAGAAGAGGTTGAAATGCATTTTACTCAAGGAAATAGTAATGAAGCTGATTAGTTGGTGGACATGAGGAAACCCACAAAATTTTTCTTTCAGAAAATTTATTTGCATGTCAAACCTTTTACTCTTTTATTTGTATTCTTATTTTTTGCTTCAGGAATTTAACAAATCATAAGACTGCTCTGAATAAATGTCTTAGTGTAGTGGTTGTTTATTTCAGTAAAGTGTAGTAGGAAAAAAGCATTTTGTTGAGCAATTAGGAGCATGGGTGGAAGATGTCATCTCCTTTACCTTCCACTAACATCACAGTTTGAGCTAATTAATGTCAAGCCTCTTGTACATGACTTATTTTTTTCTCCCCTTTGACCGCAAATTAATGTGTCTAAGACACAGATTAGTAGATTCTTACTAGATTCTCTATCTACTGTACTAGGGTTTGATACATGGAAATAATTGAAATGGCAAGGAAAATATCTGAGTAAAAAGTTACTGTGGTTATACTGTTGCTTAGTTTAACCTTTTCCCCAAATTCACCTGCCATATGTTTGAGGAATAATATCTCAGATTGTACTTAAATCTGTTTATTAGGAATGGTTTGTTCTGATGGATTTCAATGTTTTATAACATTTTTTTCAACAGTGTGCCTAAAGATATTTTCCAAAAAACATTATAGATCCAAAAATAAGCCACCCACATCTGAAAAGGATTTCCTGATAACTCAAGTTATGTGGCATCCAGAATTGTCCAAAAATATCCTTCATGCAGAATGGTACTAAGAAACACAGTGAGCAGTGTTGGAAAGAAAATCTATAAAGGTCATTGTCTTCAGTCATGCTGAAGTTAATTAATGAAGTGCAATTAAACTAGTATTACATTTGGGGCATATAAATGCAGATGTAATTGTAATTTCCTTTATTCACTCGAAACAAGTACAAATAATGTGTAAACAAAATCTGACAATGATAAAAATGTAAACATTAGATGACAGAAAGAAAACCAGAAACATTTTCATAAAAATCTAAATCATTAAAATAGAAAAAACATTGTTTTTTGGGAAAAAGCTATGTATATAACAGTATTTGAGTAGATAAGGAAATGAAAGAACAAATGAATAACTTTATGTAAGAAAGCAAGGTGAGTTAAATAACAGAATTAGATGCAGAAGCAAGGAAATTTCAGTAAGCAGCAAAAATTAGAGTGAGGTTAAATAGTGAGAAAATGTCTATTTATAATTCTGTACACAAATAATTTTGAAAATAAAGTTGATGAAAATTATAAATTGAATGTCTAATTTTTTTGTTATCATATGCTATCTCTCTATCTAGAAATTGTTTGCTAATTTAATACCTGCAACTATCTTAAGGAAATTATGCTGCTATTGTTTTAATTGTCCTTAGTTTAAATGTAATACGACAAAGAGAAAATATAGAGAGCCAAAAAGTGAGGCAGGTGGGAGGAAAAGGTAAGTAAATAGTAAAATGTTCATGCAGTTAGCTCAGAATTTTTAACATTGAATTTTGTTGCCTGCATTCTGCTTTTGGAATAGGAAATGCAGAAAACAGAGACTAGGTAAGCAACCCACTGTCTTTGTAAGGTAGGACCTCTTCTATATTTGCCTATTCTAGCAATGACTGCCTTTGCGCTGGGTTGTAGGTCCTGGTTGGTTCCTGTAGCCTTAGGGACTGTTTTCTGACTTGCTCTTTTCCAAGCTTTAAAGAAGAGTTGGAGACTGGATCATCAAAGAATCCAAACTGACTCGCAAATGAAGAGTCAGCATAGAATCATTTGATGTGCAGTAACTCTAGAGAATGATTTTTAAAGGAAAAAAAAAGACTGGTTTTATGAAAAGTGATTTTTTTTAACCTCATTTCAAACTCAGCTAAACTAAACCAATCAGCCATCCAGCAAATACACAAAACATCCCTTGAAATGGAGCATTCCAAATAAGTCACAAAAAAGAGAAAACTTTTACTTAAGAGCAAATCTGGGACAATGTTTACTGGGCAGAGGGGGTAATAGATATCCATCTCATTGTGTAGCAGAGGAGGAAAATCTCAACCTTGTCTTGTTGTAGAGCTATGTCTGAAGGAATTTTTAGCATTCCAGATTTCTTACTTCACCCATTCTAAGGCGTTATCAAAGAAACAGCTGATTAACATATTTTGGGATAAAAATGTGTGCTACTTACATGTAGGTAATTTACTTCTTAAAAAAGTTAAAATCTACAAGCACACACATGTTAGAATTGAGCACAGAGGGGAAATAATTACAGAGCATTGATTAAATTTGTGAACTTTATTTAGGTTGTTATTGTTGGATCAGTGAAGAGTGAAAAGATACGTTGCTTCTGCTTCTTCATGTTATAAATCCCAGAATAAATGAAAATGCATCCACTCAAATATGGTGACAGTTTCACCTGGGTATTTAAAAAGATCAATTTGTATAACAAAAGTTTGTGTCCATCTGGAGTGCAATTAGAATGACAGATTCCTATTTCCAGTTGCAGAGGATGCATGAAAAGAATTTACAAACATACAGCTATTTCAAAACTGTAAGATCCAACTCTCATTTAGGTATACAGCTTATTAAACTTATGGATGAGTAAGCCAAGAAAGAATTAGAAACAGCACTTTTCTTTTGTTTCTGCAGCAAATTCCTAATAACATTTTTATAGCCTGTCTAAAGCAATGGCTTAAATCCTAGTTTATCTCACCATTTAAGTTTCTGTGCCTTTCCATTTATACATGGTGGTAAATATCCATCTTCATCACTGCTGAAGATAAACTACGTATATCCCCATCTTATTCTTCATAAGAAATCCCACATATTGCTACAAATAAAAGGAAAAAAAAGAAAGTTAAGTATGATAATGGTGAGTTAGATACTGTACAATGTATTTCTAAACCATTAACAAGCAAATGGAATATAAACAAATCAATAACACAACCTATAAAAGCATAAAAGGCAAGACATTAGAGTTTAAAGAATGTTCTAGTCATTGTATTACTGGAATATACTACAAATACGTGCCCTAGGGGAGTAGTCGATTTATTTTTATGGCTGTTGTTATGAGCTGAGTACTCTGAGTGAAGAAGTTAGAAGACAGAGACAGACAGACAGACAGACAGACAGAGACAAATGCACACACACATGCACACATACACGGGGCGGGGGAGAGAACCATTTGGTGAGGATTATTATAATGTGAGGTGCAAAATCACCCAAGACACCATGATACTCCAAAAAACTCAAGGGAAAATTCAGAAAATGCTGGCTGTCTTCACATTTAGTTTTCACTCATCTCAAGACTTGTAAGCATTACTCCAGAATTTATGCCATTCATATCAAATCTTCTTACAATGGAAGTGGAATCTGTGGTTAAAGAATGATGTGCAACCATATCACACTAAGGTAAGGTGAGTTTTTAAGACTTACATGATCAAGATAATACAAAAATGTAAATATCATTAGCAATAATTCTCATTCTGGCAGCTTATTGTAACCTTTATCTTCCATTTTTCCCTTTTAAGTAGTTCTAAATGGTAATTTTTGTTAGGTTTTTAGAACTTATTATAATAAGGTTTCATGATGGTTTCCATTCACAAAGCTCTCTATCTCATAGTGGTGGCATTTTCTACCTTTGATACTCAAGATGCATTAATCTGCGTGGGCTGCTGTCACAAAATGTCATATGGGTGCTCCAGCAAAAGAAATTTATTTTCTGGAAGCTAGAAGTCATTGTGCCTTCAGGGGTGATTTCTGGTGAGGTCCCTCTTTCTGACTTGTAGACAGCCACCTTCTCCATGAGACCTCGCCTGGTGCTTTTTCCCCCCTGTGTGTTCTGATGTCTTCTCTTCTTGCAAGGACCCAGTTGGATCACATTAGAGAATG